>JXXA01018297.1:0-17567 GCA_000956255.1 Anopheles punctulatus
ATATATTTGTATTCTTGTTACTCATTCTTTTTACTAAAGTCGTTTCTAGACGTAGGTGTAACGGCTTTATTTCCAAATATGACAGCTGACTGACATTTGATTCCCTATGGAAAAAATCTTATCGCGCTGGACTTCGTTGGTAGTATGTGTATTTACTGCTTTACTTTGTGTCGCTATTTCGGTACATAATGCAATCGATGTAAATTTTTCATAAAACGTAGTTATCAAAACAACAAGTCCTATAAAAGGCACAATATTGACACATAATTATCTTAGTTTATCATTGTCCAAAATATAAGCAACAAGAGCAACAAATATATATAAGCAACAATTTTCAATGCCAACGATTTTGCTCAGTTGGCAGTCTGAAATATTTTGCACAAAGTGAACTACTTCTCGCGTCTCCAAAATCGTTAGACGTCTAAAAATGGCTTACACGAGATTTGGAAACATTTAACATTTGCGGACAATGATAAAATGTTTTGCTGTCGGCAAATGTTGTTTGAAGCACGACAGTATAACAAGTACTTATTATGAGTAAAAGTCTTTTTTGCATTGAAAAGGCTTATAAAAACAACGTTGTAAAGTGAAAACATGGTTATAAATTGAGAAAGTGCTTGTTACACACATTTTATTTTTCAAATATTGCAAACAAAAGCAAATGAAGTCAGCGACAAAATCACATTTTATCGAGTCTTATCATAGCAAAGAATACGTTTTTTAACTTCAAAACATAAATACTATTTTCTTTTTTAATATCTTTTCCTTGACGTAAAAAAAAAAAAACGTGTGCAATCACTGCTGCCGTCTTACAACGCACATCATAACGTCGAGAAACGACCAGTAACAAAATTTAAGCCAGTAATTCCTGTTGTATCAGCAACACTCGCGAGTCTTCTACCAAATTTCCGGAATGGCAAACCCACAGGTTCACCAGCATGGTGCTTAGACGTAATACAAAAAAAAATACTACATGTTTGTTTTATCGCCTTCTGCTCCTCATGCAGGTGAACTAGTAAATGTGGTCGAGACATAAACATTACGTGGAACATTGGACCGCGTCGGGATGGAACGAGGTTGTTTGCTGATAAAGACGGTGCGCTACAATGAAGTCCACCCCCGTATCGTTCTTATCGCTCCGGTCAATATGTGATACTGACACTCCGAGCCGGCACACAGAGTGCTTTGCGCGCCACAAATTGTTACCGTGTTGCGTAAGCCGAAACGAAATTCACGGTCCCCGAGCATGCGGGGAGTTTCGGCTGTTTCGGGCTATTGTTTATTTATGAAGTACGTGCTTTATGGTGATTATAGGCCGAGAAACTTCAGACCCTGCCGACATATGATACACACCCGCGAACCGGGGGTAGTAGTACTTGTCGCCAATTTTTCCCGAAATTTAAACAACCGGCGTCATAGTTGGTTGGTAGTTGGCCAGCTTGAGAACCAGCGTCTGTTGCTTCTTATCTTTGAACGTGCAAGGCAACGGTTGGCACTCACGACCGGCTGACGGTGGAGGACGCATGTAAGGTCGAACAACATGCACGTACAGAGATGATGTACGCTAGTGTGATGCGTGCTATCTGCAATGGGCTTTCGGAGGTGTCCTTTGCATACTCTAAACATGCTTTTCAACCGTATCTTAACTTCGTTACACCTTCTCCTCGATCCAAGGAAGCAATCCAACAACAGGCTATGTTCGTTTTAATGACAAAAATAGATTTTAAATTCACCTACAACTGTTACTAAATTTTATTCTTTTCTCCCAACAGATGAACGTGCGCGTCACGACGATGGACGCGGAGCTGGAGTTCGCCATCCAGCAAGGCACCACAGGCAAGCAGCTGTTCGACCAGGTCGTAAAGACGATCGGCCTGCGAGAGGTCTGGTTCTTCGGGCTACAGTACACAGACTCGAAGGGCGACAACACGTGGATCAAGCTGTATAAAAAGGTACCGCATCTCAGACTGAATTCACCAGCGTCAATTGCTGCATAGCTTCTAGTACTCCACGGGAGGCGAACTAAAGTACTTAAGCGCTGTAGATGTCTTCGTGTGCATAACAGCACCGGACGCTTATCGCTAGCATGTGTCAGTAACTCCCTCTAACCCCATATTACCTTCCGTCGTTAATCGTAAACCGAAATACCATTTCCCAATCACTTGCTATACTCACCTTCGCACAATGTATTCACTTGCTCTCGCTATCCCCTAGTGACGTTAATTAGGTAATCAATTCTTGGGATTGCCTTTTGTTGCTGTTGATTACTTGTTTTTTTTTATTTAAAGTTACCGTCCGTTTCACACTTGTCGCTTCGTTCCACAGTATGGAATTGTATGCTACAAACTTACAGCAGCTATTTCCGCTGATGATGTCGCCAACGTTGCTGTTGTGCAAACATTTTAGCGTTGAAAACGATAAGATCTGTAGAATGGGTGTAATGAAGTGCAAGCTTTTGCTGTTGACGATGAGTAAGGGTGTAAACTGTCCGGAATACATGTGAAAACTTATGAATCACGTATGTTTCACTTGATAGCCATTAGCAGGCAGCTTTCGTGCGGTAACACGTATGATTCATCACAATCTCGAGCTAGCCACTAGTCAATAAAAGTTTTCGATTTTGATCAATGGGTACCAAAGATAAAATTTACGTATGAAACATATGAAACAAAACTTGAAAGAGCCCAATTTATAAGGCGATTGTAGGATCTAGTGCCCAAGCGTTAAGCTTTTTCGCATGACAGCTGCGTTTGATTTAAAAATGATCACGGTAGGGAAAGCCAGCAAAATTTTTCCAATACGATTTGAGTATTTAATAGCCATTTTATCAGCATCAATTGTAGATGTCATGTTTAGTTCATTCTTCACTTTCTACAAACAAAAGCAAAGCTATCAAAAATATCAAGTGTAGCGTTTTGTTACACACGAGTGAAATAGTAAAGACTAAAAAATCTATTTCTTCCCCATGTAAACCTCCAAAATCTATAACTTTTGTTCGGTTTGATAAACCTTCATCGGTCCCACCGAATAGCAACACTGATCGCGTTACGTTGAAGGTTGTGAACCTATTCACGACTCGATTTTCGTCATCAGATGTGAAACATTCGCTAGTAATTCGCTAGTAAGTATTTTATTGCTCATTGCTCTATGGTTGTGCATATTACCTTTTCTTATATGTGAGTGTGGAGTAGTAACCCGCGTGTGACCGCATCCTTAGATTTGTTTTTTCCCGTTTGCGCCAGGAAATGAGCGCCAGAATTCGCTGTAGATTTCGAACTCCACGGCGCGAAATGTGCGCTAATTTGCGCATTGATTTGATTTGTGTCTTGCTTTTGCGAATCGTGCGGAAACAACACGACACCAGCCGGAAAACGTCATCTGCAAACATATGAAAAAAATCAGCAAAATCATCAAGCGCAACATCGAGCAGCATCAGCACCGGTTGCTGAGCAACTCATCCAGCCTCATCAACAGTAGTAGTAGTAGCAGCAGCATGAACGGTGGTAGTGGCGGTTCGAAAAGCGGTGGACTCAGATCATCGTCGAACGCGATCGATGAGAGGGATTCCGATTCGGATGAGGATGATCTGGTAAGATTTTCCCACCCACGGGCAGGATTTTTGAGTAAAAAAAAGAAAGAGAGAGAAAAAAAACGTTGGAACAAACAGGGAATGTAGTTAAAAAGCAACATATTTTGAGTACGAAAATGACCTCCCCAAATTGTGCAGATTGCAGCTATTCGGTACAGCGGCAATTAGCAGTGAGTAAATAATTGCCTTGAACCCTGTGTGTAAGCCACAATCGCGCACGGTTCGCCATGTGGTTCTTACCGTTCGAGATTGTTTGTATTTACTCAAACAACGTTCCCGCCAAGCTTGTCGTTTGTGGCCAATGACTTCATCGGCACTGTATTTAGGTTGCCTTCTTAAAATGGATAAAACAAACGAAGACAGTGCTTCACGGATGTGCGCTGTACAAAATTCACCAGTGCCAGAAATGTGCAAGAACGTCGCATTAAGAGTTTACAAAACAGCAATAAATCAACTCGACTGGAACTGATGTCGAATAATCGCGGTTCGATTTCATCGTGGGCACATTCGTTTGAACATTCCAGTGCGCTTAATGTTCTATAGCGACCGAGCGATAATTTTGAAACGATATAATCCATTTTAAAAAAATATATCTTCATGTTTTGTATGATTTTTGACCTAAAACATTGAAGATATATAGGATAGTTTGATGTATTGTCCTACCCAAACCTGTCCTTATTAATTAAGTTCTTTCAACCATTTTAACCCGGTAACCGACTCTTTTTCGCTCCATCAGTCGTTGTTAAAAGGTTTCTAGTTTCTTCGTTTCGTTGACGCTCTCTAGGTGCATTAATAGGCTCCTGTATAAGCGTCATCCATCCAGCATCAGTACAGAACTTTAATATTATGCAGAATTTACGAAGTCATACCAAAGAAGCTCGATGTCGTCATCACTTCCTTCGACTCTTAGCGTCGTGTTGCGCTTCGTAATTGCTGAGTTTTTATTACGCCACTAGTTCTCGGAAAAGAGATGATGACACAATGCTTTCGGGCACACATATGGTCACCATACGATAGGAACAAACCTCTCGTAGCTGGTGTGAACGTGAAAGAGATATAAGAAAACCCGTAATCCGTAAGAAAAACAACATGTATCATATCGAACAGAACGTAATGGTATGATAGCAATGATCATGTCTATCCTGAGAAATAAATTTGTGAATTATACGTCGATGACTTCATAAGAAGAGGGTGATCCATTGCAATAATGCTAATTCAAATATGAATGGATGCCATAGTCCTGTTGGTTTATGATCACATGGTCTCACTCACCGGTGAGAAGGAGGCCTTTGGTGAACGCTAGTACAGAAAGAAAAAAAAAACGATCGTAAACGCTCAGGTTTTCATTACGTAAGTGCAAGATATGATGGATTACGAATGTAATGAGAGAGCCCGGCTTAAAACATTTACTACTATCTGGTACGATTGCATGAGGAGGCACTCCAGCACTAGTCATTCTAGTGAACTCTGGTGCGTTGACATTTCTGTTACGTACGTTACGGAGTTTTTTTTTCTTCTTCAATTTCAAAAGGCATTCTTGCTGCAATGTGTCAAAGGGGTAAAAAAAGAAATAAGTGAAGTGTCGCAAAGTAGAGCAGTTTTTACTCGTCGTGTACTCAAGCTGATACCGAGTGGAATGATGTCAGCGAAGGAAACTGACGTTCGAAGTGAACGAAGGGTAGCATCGGTTTTCCAATGTGCCTCAAGAATTCTCTCCTCGCCGGTACCGGGCTGAGATAGAGGCAGTGTACAGTGGGTCAAAGGTTACCGTCGTCTAGGCAATTACCATTATGACCCCATTAGCTTCTTGTAAAACTGCACAATCAATGTACGCTCAGCAAAGTGGCTATATTCTCCTATCATTGTTGCAATGACTAGGACGGCTGAACATTGTTGTCGTCATTCCATGGCGCTCTCGTTAAAGGCAGTCGTAGCTTGTTAAAGTCTGGTGAACAGAAATGATGATCGAATGCTGTGTGCTTGAAGGACTCGTTATTCTTTTACCTTTGAACGCTGTAGCATGAACGACTTTACGCAAAGTTCATGAAGATGAAGGCTGCGTCAACGAGTCTGCAAACACGTGACACACGTTTCTGCTGTGTTTGAACGTCATATTTGTACATTTCGCATGTCATATATTTTTTTCTCTCGCCCCCAAACGCATCGTGAAATACTTCCGACTCATTAGCACCACCATCATAGCTCTCCATCACTGCCACCGGTTCGGTCGTGGATGAATGGATTGGCAAAGGTTGCACACGATGAATGTAGTGTGGGATACGAATCAACCCGGGTCGCTTTGTGCTAATATACTGGAGCCGGGCGGCCGGACCCACACGGTTGTTGCAGCATATCATCATTATCAACATTATCGTTATCATCGTTATCGACACCACCGGCAGTAAAACAACTCCCAAATGCATGATATACATGTTCTCATGCAAAAACGTCCCATCGAACAGGCATGGGAAGTCGTCTCACTCTCGATCGTGTACCTCTATTGGGAATATAAGTTCTACGCATGGTTAGAACGAAATTGCATCCGTTGTGAACTCCACTGCTTCGATTAATTTAAAGCGTGCTTTAAACTTCTCAGGAAAAAATCCTCTTTTGCTCTCTCTTTCTCTTTTTTTTCACATAAAATTGCGTTTCAAATCCTGTACCCATCATCATCCTAGAAGCTGTTTTCATAATTTTACGTTTCTTTATATTCCGCATGCTGCATGTGCCACATTATCTGCATATACACGTTATGCTGTTTGTATGTTTGTATATAAACGTCCGTAGACAGGATCAACACCGTTCTCGAAATGGGTAAAATAATACTAATACCGCATAATACCTACTAATCGCGTGGTTCACTTGACAAGAACCTTTTTGTTGCCCTCAAACTGTTATCCACAGTACGTTGGTTTGTTGCTGTCATACTCATGCATTCAATTGTCCTCTCGTTTTGTTAGGTTATGAGCCAGGATGTACAGAAAGGTGATCCGCTGCTGTTTAAGTTTCGTGCCAAATTCTACCCCGAGGACGTAGCGGAGGAACTGATCCAAGACATCACCCTGCGCCTGTTCTACCTGCAGGTGAAGAACGCGATCCTATCGGATGAGATCTACTGTCCGCCGGAAACGTCTGTACTGCTCGCGTCGTACGCCGTGCAAGCACGTCACGGCGACTACAACAAGGGCACGCACGTGCCCGGCTTCCTGGCCAAGGATCGTCTTCTCCCACAACGGTAAGTGCGGCTGGTAAGCTTAAGTTGAGCGAAATTGGTTGATTGCTGCTCTGTTCTTCTGTGGCACAGGGTCATCGACCAGCACAAAATGTCCAAGGACGAATGGGAAAATTCGATCACGACCTGGTGGCAGGAGCACCGCGGTCTGCTGCGTGAGGACGCCATGATGGAGTATCTAAAGATCGCTCAGGACCTGGAGATGTACGGCGTCAACTACTTCGAGATCCGCAACAAGAAGGGTACCGAGCTGTGGCTCGGTGTCGATGCGCTCGGCCTGAACATCTACGAGAAGGAGGATCGCCTCACGCCGAAGATTGGTTTCCCGTGGTCAGAAATTCGCAACATCTCGTTCAACGACCGCAAATTTATCATCAAAGTGAGTCCGTGCGCTTTTCGGCCAGGTGTTTGCTTACTCATCAACGCAATTGTGCTTAACGAACGAATTGTTCCTCCCTTCCCATCTTCAGCCGATCGATAAGAAAGCGCCCGATTTCGTATTTTTCGCGCCCCGCGTCCGCATTAACAAGCGGATCCTGGCGCTGTGCATGGGCAACCACGAGCTGTACATGCGCCGCCGCAAGCCGGACACGATCGACGTGCAGCAGATGAAGGCGCAGGCCCGCGACGAGAAGAACGCGAAGCAGCAGGAGCGCGAAAAGCTGCAGCTGGCGCTGGCGGCTCGCGAACGGGCCGAGAAGAAGCAGCAAGAGTACGAGGATCGCCTCCGGTCGATGCAGGAGGAGATGGAGCGCAAGCAGGCGAACCTGAGCGAGGCACAGGACACGATCCGCCGACTGCAGGAGCAGCTGAACCAGGTGCAGGCGGCCAAGGAGGAGCTCGAGCAGCGCCAGAACGAGCTGCACGAGATGATGCAGCGCCTGGAGGAGACGAAGAACATGGAGGCGACCGAGCGAGCCAAGCTGGAGGAGGAGATTCGCATCAAGCAGCTCGAGATGCAGAAGATCCAGGAGGAAGTGACGCTCAAGGACTCCGAAACGAAACGTCTGCACGAGGAGGTTGAGGAAGCGATACGGAAACAGGTACTTAAGTGCAGAGTATGTATCGCTCCTTCCCGTTCCTATCACTATTCCTCATATCACGCTGTTATCTTTTTCTTTCTCTCACGGTTTTATTCACACCGCCACATACACACACAGAGCATCCAGAGTGCTATCGATTTAATCAATCAATCACATTCCATCAAACCGAACAACATTTACGTGCCACATTCAGTGCACTATTCTCTTAAGATCTCACTTTTGCTTTTGTGCAGCCTATTTTAATTCATTCTTAATTTATTTGCATGAATAATCAAATAGATTCATTTTCCTTCTATACAATGCGAAATTTGTGGGTAAAAATATGAATAATATTCGACTCACTTTATGAGCTTACTTTTTATATCTTTATGCCTTCTACGTTTAATTCCAAGATGCGTGCAACGCGGCATCGATCGTTTGAGGCATCGTCCTTTATCCATTGGCAAATGTTTCATTGGCTATTATCATCGCAGAATTTTTTATACTTTTTGTACTTTGTGAATCTTTTTTGTCGAGACCGTTCTCATTATCTTATAGTTCGAATATTTATGCTCCAAATGCGAGCATGAATCCAAAAACTCTGCAAATGATAATGATATAATTAATTCTTATAATGTTGCATCTTTGTACAGCTTAGAAAGTAACCCATGATAATGTTGCATTAAACAATTGTTTCCAATTCAATTCTGAAACGGCTTCATGAACTGTTCACATAAAAATGACTTATGCCGCACCTTTTCGCATACATCTACACGAAATGGCACACTTGTACACCTACACGAACACATAAACAAACTCAAATAATCGGTTTTCGATTGGATTGATTGTTGGTTGCGAAACTCGGGTGTCTAGGCCGTGAGAGGCAAAGGGAAGAACAGCTTGTGAAAAGGAAGGGTGATGGTAGAGAAGGGGAAGAAGCATCTTCGCAATTTTACCATATTGTGAAAAATACTAAAACTCCTAACTGCGTGTAGAATGCACCCTTTTGGGCGGGTTGACGAAGCCCGTCGCAATTGATTTGACATTGCAGTTTAATGCAACAATTTTTTTTTGCTTTCGTTTCGTCGCGTCCGATGCATAATAGAATGAGGCAGCAGCTGCGCTTCAGGCTGCCACCACCACCCCGAAGCACCATCACGTCGAGGAGGAGGAAGAGGAGAACGAGGAAGAGCTGATCAATGGCGAGAACGGTACGCAGGACTTCTCCAAAGACTTTGACACGGACGAGCACATCAAGGATCCTGTCGAGGAAAGACGCACGCTTGCCGAGCGCAACGAGCGCCTGCAGGACCAGCTGAAGGTGAGTTGGCGTGTGAAGGCGGCCTGTCCGCAACCACTCACTGTCCATTAGACGTGCACTCACACTCCATGACCGTTTGCGTTGTCTACAGGCCCTCAAGCAAGACCTCGCACTGTCCCGCGACGACACGATGGAGACGCCCAACGATAAGATCCATCGCGAGAACGTGCGCCAGGGGCGAGATAAGTACAAGACGCTACGCGAAATCCGCAAAGGCAACACCAAGCGTCGTGTGGATCAGTTCGAGAATATGTAAACTGAGCGGCCGGTGCTGCGAACACACCACCGCAACAGGGCCACACAACACCACGCGCAGAAAGACCGGATGGGAGGGGGAGACGTGGAGGAGGGGATAGCAGGAGAAAGTAAAAAAGCCCATTTATTTAGGCAAAGAAAGTGCAACAGTCGACGAGAACAAAACAAAAAGTGGAAAATCATTTACCTCTTCAGCACCGCTTCCCTTCGGCCACAAACACACCACTACTATGAAGAATCCAACAAACATAAACTACACACAAACATGTTATATGTGTGTTTACGTGAGTGCGCGTGCGGGTGTGATTGTGTGAGTGTTGCGTGCGTTTGGGCGGAAAAACACTTTACTTATAGTAGGATCAATAATCATCGCATGGAACGTGGAGAGGGGTAGCAGGCAATCGTTAGCTTACTAATACACAATCACAAGGACAGTGTAAGGACACAGAGCATTGTGGTCACGTGGTGTGGAAGACGAACCTTCAACACAGGATATTGCTCCCGAATTTGTTTTTTTTTCATTTGCGCTCATTGGCACAATCTTTATTTTTATTGTTTAACCTTCCCTCGGGATCGTTATCCGTCGAACTGTCGAAATATTCAGTGAGACATGGGTTGTTTTTTGTTTTTTGCTCTGTACCATGAAGAAAGTCTCTCCACGTAAAGAGATGGAATACTATCGTACAACGCGTGTTGTAGCATATTTGACACACAATTTGTTGTTGCGAGGGTGTTTGTGTATATGTACACAGACTTACGATTTGAAAAATCAACTTCCTAACACGGCCTTTATAATATTACCGGAAAGTTGTAGCTCCGTCATATTGATAGTGTGTGTTGGTTCAGGGTAAAAATTTGTGTGACGCATGATCGCCTCTTTTTCCCTCCCTCTCATGCTTCTACTACAGAAAAAGGCAATAGTACATTAGAACTAGTAGTAGAAGGAGTTGTTGTAGTATGTTTAGTATCGTTTTAAAGCGAAGTAGTATCGTGAAATTCTTCCGTATTCATTTTTCCTCTATTGCTTTTGTTTCTTTTGGTTTTCCAAAAGTAGGGTTTACTATTTTGAAAGCAAAAGAATAGTTACACAACACTGAATTAAACACACACATATACATATATATAAATATATATATATATGAACCAGAACGTTATCAAGTACATGATGAGACGGTAGACAGGCGTTGGATCAGCTACTAACATAAATGAGGAAAACATATGGGGGGAAACGGATATATATATATATAAATATAGCAAATAATACACAGGCAGTCACACATACACACACAAGAAATGTATTGAATTTAGTCCTTTGCGTTAGTGTACGCGTAACTAACAGCAGCAGTAATGGAAGCGAAGGCATACAGAAAGAAAAGAAGCTAGGGAAAGATGTTGAGACAGGGAAAGTGAGTACGAGAGAAAGAAATAGGAAAAGGAGGACGTTCATAGCGAAGGATTATTATCAGTAAAATTGCATTGCGTGTCCTGAATTGTATTATTCATATAGGAATTGGTTTTCTTTGTATCGTATTTTTTTACTTTCATTTCCATTTTTATATATTTGTTTCTTTGGGATCGCTAGTGCCTCTACGTTCACGTTATGATTAGTATTTCCTTTTTTATAGTACAGTAGATTGAAAGGGAGGGATCAAGATAGAAAAAGAGAGAGTGAGAGAGAGAATGAGAAAAAAAGTCGAGAAAGAGAAATAGCAATAGAAATGGGAACGTGAGAAGCATGAGAAGTTTATGCAACAGTTCTTTTCTTCAAGTTTCTTCGTCACGAACGGAGCACGCGCGCTCGTGCGTGTATATGTGTGTATGTACAGAAGCTTTAGTACACGGTGTGAGACAGGAAAAATCGTAAAGGCATTCTTAGTGTGCTATGTTTTTTCCCCCTCGGTCGCCCTCATAATAAATCGAATGAATTCGACGAATGTAATACACAAAAACACCACGTACAGAAATAGAGAATATGACGTGCATCTCAGATGAACAAAATGCCCAGCAAATGTACACATCAACAAAAGGGACATTCGCTCCCGAACCATTCCCTGCCGAAAGTGAAGCAGCAAAAACAAAACACCAGCCGTCCCGTCATCAATCTTTAAGAATCTTTACGAAAACTGTGTTTCCAGAAACAGCCGTGCTGTGGACGCATGGGATAAATGTGTTTGTTTCTTGTGCCAGTACAGCGGTTGACGGATATAATCGTACGTTTTGTTATGCACGTATAAGTATATTACGTGTGTTAAAGATTGCTGAAACGGGCTTCGGAAAGAACAAAACGCGAATATGGAGACCATGTTTAGAACGGAGATTTGTGTTTAATTATTTGTATACTTCATATGCATGTCCTTGGCAGATGGTACAGCGTTCAGTGATTGTTGACTGGCTTTTTATCGTGTGGATTTTTGTCCAAATCACACGGACGTCAATAAAATATATCTTTTTCTATTCTAGTAGCAACATTTAAATTGGCAAATAGTGACCGGATTTGTGAAGCATCTGTTAACGGCTTATCCGATGTGTAAACGGCTTATTCGATATGAGCCGTAATTTTGAATGTCGCGAAAGTGGACATCGATATTTCATTCTGATTCAAGTTTGACTATAAAAATTAATTTTTTTTAGTTTATTGAGTCGAAATTTCTGAAAAATTCCCAAAAGGTGAATTTTCCCATAGCATTTGCAAAATGAACATGAAGTAATTGTCGGTCGTATAAAAAATCGATTGGAATTGCTTTGGATTTATTTTGGCTGGAACTGGTGGCAAGGAATTACTTTTCTATTCGAATGACAAACGTCAACGTATAATTTATCAATTAATTGCAAGTAATCATATAATACATTGCTTTTTCAGAGCCAGTTACAAAATAAACAAAGCAATCAGGGTAACCCGTCATAAGAAAGTTGCAATGGTATTGCGAGAAAATGAGTATGGTTCGCTTAAGCTCATAAACAACCATTTTCTCTGTAAGTTTTTTGAATGGTTAGTAGAATGAAGCGAAACTTACACACGCGTTCTTACTGTTAAACCTGCAACAGAACGCGCTGCAATCATTTTTGAGAAGAACCAAGATAAAACAAACACAAAAAGAAAAGTGAACATCTTACAGGTTTTGGGTAGGGAAGCAGCAATTTGAGTCTGGATCGGTCTGAGAGATCGCAGCAAATATCCTCAAATGTAAGGGCTGGAATTAGTAGTTAAGGCGATGAAAATGTAAAAGAGAAATGAACAATAAGAACGCATCGGCAGAGGTTTCTTATAATATATTTATATATATTATATACAGTGTAAAGATCATAATTTTGGGGATTTTACAGAGGAATTGGAGTACGTGAAGGATGATAGAATGTGACGGGTATTCACATCTGGGAAGGATGTTGCCTATGTTAAGCAAAATAAATAGCAATAGAAGAAGATGGTAGGAGGCTCATTTGGAATTTTTCGTCACACTTACTTTAATGCGAACGTTTGGCGCATAAATGATCAATTCGCAAGAGGTGTATCAAAGTAATTTATCTAGTTTGGCCCTTCTAGAAAATCCAAATTAATGAAGAATCAGTTTAACTCTTCCACAGCCACTAACAAACCGATAGATGCAATTGAACCATTCATAGCAGCCAGATCCAGCAAACGTGTATTGCTTTAATAAACCAATTCCTACGTTGGAACACTAAAACAAGCAATAACACACACATACACAACAAACTGACTTGTCCAAAGTTGGAATGCATCTGAAGTGAAGATAGTCAAACAAAACCGCAGAACAGGGTATGAAAAAACAGAAGAAAAAGTAATAATAAGTTTAGATCTAAATGTCTATGTTAAATGACATTCAGGCAAAAGTTATTAATTGAAGAACGCATTGCATAAGATGAGTTTGCTTGTTTTTGCTAGTAAAGCATCCACGTAAAACGTGCCCAAAATTTGCAGGCAGTCTGTTTGTGAGAATGATATATCAGAGATAGGTTTCGTTTCGCCGTCACACAACTGCAATCTGAGAAGATGCAGACAAAGGCCCAGGAAAATTGTGAATGGGGACACTTTTACTATCGAATATGGTGACACAAACTATCTTTAATGTTAAGTGTTTACCATCGACGGAGTTTAGTTCGCCAGCTCGCCGACGACGATTTCTTTTTTTAATGTTTTTAGCTAATTCTTTTAATTGTTTTATTACATTCTTTTTTATGTTTATTGGGTTACAATCCGCTTCATTTGTTCGTGGGGTTCAGTGGTGTTTTAATGCACCTTTCATCTTTATGTTTGATTTTTGCTTTGTATTCAGATCGATTGAGTTATCTTTGCGTCGTCAAAAGGTAGGTATATTTACTGTATTTTTTTGTTTTATGAGTGTCCTTCCCTACGTCCTTCCTGATAATTCCGCCCGTATTTTGTGTTTTATCGTTTACATTCTTTTCTAGGTGTTGTTTCATTGTAAAACATAAAAAGTGATCCAACCTATTGTAAATGGGCAGCATACCTTAAGGTGGTAAAGAAAATCCCACAGCAAGAAGCAAACGAGGCAATATGAATTGAATGTAAAACGGAAACACTATACCCACAAGTGCATTGTTCATCGCGGCAGAATCAAAAATCTAGCTCATAGACGAGTAAAAGACTTACAGCCTGACTTTCAGCCTACGCAAACTTGAAACAGCCATTTATACTTATATCATACGAAACATTTACCAGCATGTAGCGTAGACTCACGAGCGTCGAGATATACAACGAATAGGACGGCACATACAAACACTCACGCAGCCAGATAGATACAACAGACAGAATTTGCCGTTCAAACACTTCCAAATCGAAGCTTATGAAGCTTCTGTGATGAAGTATTAATGCGCTAGCCACATCCAAAGCGATGGTACATTTTTGTCCCATTGTTTGGACCAATTTCAATTATATTGAAGATACCAGGAAAGTTAAGGCCAGGAAGATGCACTGTCGGCGGAGGAATGGTAGTTCTATATACACATAAATATATTATTATTTTTTGATACAATAAAAGCATCAACCGTCAACGACTCCGTACCATGGTAGATTTTCTTCGATCATTACTATTTGCGGTCTATGGTAAATGCGCAAAGTGTAAATAAGGCAAGTAAATCGTATCAAGCGTATCGAGTGTAGTTCAATTTTTCCCAAAATTTAAAACTCTTTACAAACTTCAACATTCGATGTTGATGGACTGAAGGCGAGCAACGATGTTTTTGTTTTTTTTTACCTTATCTATAAAAAAATGGTATCAGTTAACATACCAATTTGTGGATGTATTTTAAAAACATATCCCTAATCCCCAGCATGTTTCTTTTTATAATTTATACGTTCTAAACGTAACGGTTTGCTTCGATTGCTTCAACCGGGTTTCACTTCGAGCGTTCCATTTTTTTAAATCATAAATACAATGAACTCCCACTACTTCTTACATCTTAATTATTCTTAATTAAGGCCTAAAGATTTCAAACGTGTTAAATATGTAAATCGGCATATAAACTAGGAGCCGTTGCGGATAGATTTGGTGCACTGTAATGCGCATTGCCTATCTGTAGGCGTTTTGCTTGCTTCAAGTGCGATTATGTACTTAGGAGGGGGCCACATTTTCTCCAACCAGCGTGTGACCCAACAAATTAGAAGCGTTGATTGTATAGCTGTTACTATGAAGGTGTTCTAATTATTTTAATTAGAAACTAATCTTAGGAGAAAATGATTCAACGTGTTAGTTTAATAATGACAACAAGACATTCAAATGTGTCTGCTTCTCCAAATCCGATGATCCAAATTTATCAGCCCGAGATTTGATTGTGGCTTATTATTTCATATGCCAGGTTATTATTTCAGTGCAAGTGCCTCATATTTTGTTCCGCAAAACAACCATTTACTATAAATGCAGTCAGTGCATGCCGACTATTTAAACATCCAACGCGTTTGGACTCATCCCTAGCCAATTGCTGCGATAAAGCAACGGCAATCGTGATATCGTTTATATAAATTTATTTAAACTTTGTCAATGTTTTCTTGTATATTTAGAATATTATTTCGAAATTTCATTTGTTTTAATCATATGAATTAAAAAGCATTCAAAAATAACCTGCTGTGAAGAAACCAGAAAAAGAAAATCTTTAGGTTTTATGCAATTGGAACCATTTTTCGACTAAGTATAAACCCTAGTTTTGCATGTTTACGCTTTAATTTGCATGTTTTATTGTTTTTCCCATTGTTTACTGTTGTTTTATACCTTCGGTTTTGTTAGTAAATATTGGCAAACTTGCACATATATGATGAACAAAACTATAATAATCCCAAATAAAAAATAATAGCAAATTCTTTTGTTGTTATTGTTGTGTGTGTATTTATCCGACTCAGAATCAAACATCCAGAACGAGAGCGCGTTTTCTTGATGAACGGAACGTACTTTTTCTGTAGGACAATCTCGATTTGGGGAACAATAAAAGAAACTTTTACGTGTCGTGGGTAAAAAGGCCAACGTGAAACACTCAGCTATTATCTTCAGTATGACCACGCCACATCTATGGTGTGAACTAACCCTCGTTACTAATTTTATCTGTTGATAAATAAATTAAATTACTATTTACTAATACACGACGATAAACGACACCCTGGCCGGACCTGTGAGTAAAATTAGAAACTGGACAATATTTTCTTAAAGGGACGTTTTCCCTCCATCCATTCCGTGTACCGGATGGGTCAGTTCGATTTGTGTGTAGCCAAATTTTCATGGTCACTCGGTACGGACGGTAGCAGCGGTGTGTTAATGCCTCGTGAAGCTTTGCAATTTGCCGTCAGGGATCCGGTCCAGCAGAGTTGGCATTTGTAGTGCAATGCATGTCAAACGACGCGTGCTCATGAATGTGTCATGAACACACACCTGTTCACCCGCCCGCTCGCCCGAGTGTTTTTGTTCGACCACCAGCGAACCAAGCTCACACGCCTCGCGTGGAAGGGGTACCAAATTACGTAAAAAAAAAAAAATAAAAATAAAAAAAAAACAGTGTATTGTAAACTGGAGCTAACCACCATCAAAGAGATGGGCTTTAGTGTACTGGCGCACACTGGGCAAAACGGTGGCCATAATCGTTGAATGGGAAATGTGTACTATTTACTTGACAGGGGACAGAGCGGGCTGCAAACACCGCCGGCAGCGGTGGGAAACGGAAGGCAACGGTCCCGTATCGAGCCGCCAGTGAACCGAACCAACGCGAGACACCCGCCACCCACTGTGCGTCCATGGAAAACGATCAAGGGTGACGGAAAGCGAGACACAAAGCTAGTGCAGACGGTGTGTGCAGAGTGCGCGAGTGCGACCGAGCAGGAAGGGACAGGCAGGGGGAGCGTTGGTTTGTTTAGACAAATTGCTTTCGTTCGAACAAAGGGGGTGAACCGATGAGGACGAGAACGTGACCGCACGATCGCAGCTTTCCGGAGCGCGCGCCACCATCACTAGCAGAGCACTTCCAGCTTCAGTCGCCTTCTAACCGCTAGCGGGTGTGGACGGAGCGCCGGAATTTTCCACCAGTTTTACTTTTCCCGCGTGTTGTTGCGCTTAGTGATCGGAAGGTGATCGACCAAGTCCGAGGAGCACCCGTCGAGCACGCCCGGTACACGATTGCAACCGAAACCACCATTATCCAGCCGATCAACACCAGCAGCCGCCATGAACATGCTGCAGGACGACAACATCGACAATGCGATTTCCGTATTTCGCAGCGACAGGTGAGCTGCCCCAATGCGATATGTCTCCAGTGCCGTCGCCACATCTTGCATAACCTGCAATCAATCTTTTTTGTTTCGTGTGCGTATCTGTGTGTTTCGTGTGTTTCGTGTGTGCATTAACTCGATTCTCAAACAAGAATTGGTACGCTTCAACGATGCGCTTCGGGTGGCATCAAGAACCAGGGCGATAAGCATCACGAACAGGCATCGTGTTAAATAGTGTATGATGGGAATCTCCAGTGCAACACGCCTGCTACCCTACCTACTCATTGCAGGGGAATGATGTTTCTTTTTTTGTGTTTTTTTTTGTGATTTTTTATTGTTTCAAATTTCACCCAAGTCATGCCGCTAGCTGGTCACTTCGGTAATTACAGGTCCTGCGCTCGATAACTTCGAACTATCCCCCC
>JXXA01018307.1:0-12580 GCA_000956255.1 Anopheles punctulatus
TATAACTCAACGCATAAAATATGCGCTGCCACTCTTTTCCTTCAATTGTATTGTACCCTTCAATTGTATTCAATTGTATTGTACCATTCAATTCAATTGTACCCTGGGTGCGGGCTCCTACACACTGTTTTTCCCTCTCTCTCTCTTTCTCTCTCTCTCTCTTCCTCTGTCACTAACTCCTATCCAAAATTACCCATGGGCGATGCGCTACGCGCGTCGCTATTGCACGTCCCGCGCTATGGAATTGGTTCTGGTGCTTACTACACTATTACTTTGTACAACGCAAGCTCTATACAGCTGATACAGGACAACAGGCGGTTATACAAGAGTGGGGAAGATCAACTTCTACTAGGTATGCGATTATTGGCGCTGCATGCGCATTGTGACAAGGAATAAGCCTGCCACCAATCGACATGTGCGTCGGTTGACTATTGCTTTCACTCGTTTCTCAGTGGACCCGGTGTGTGTACTATGAATGTAACATTCGTTCGAAATTCTATTGCATTTTCCTTCTCTTTGGTTCAACATTTCACGTACTTAAAAGAGGATAAAAGTGTTAAAAGCAGAAACTAAGGTAAGATAGATATAAACACAAAATCATCATCTTTTCATATAAATTATTTTCATTGAGATCCTTTAAGCGAGAACTGAATGCTTTGTTACTGAAATTTGTTAAAATGAGCTTTGTATATTAAAAAAAAAAACGATTATTAAACCCTGATGTTACTAACATAAGCTAATGAGAAAATTAAATCAAACGAGAAAAAGAGATTTCATGTTCGCAAAGATGCTTCCAACTTCTTGAATCAAAATTTTATCCTCCATTTCTATTTCAGTCATCGAAACTGAGCGAAAAAAAACAATCGAATTTGTGGATCCTTATAACCCGTTTGATTTGCATTCCTATGGCAGACTAGTAATCTTACGATGAATATCTCCTACTGCTGTTTGCATACACGGTACTTACTGGTAACGTTATTTAATACAAATATTATTTGTAACCCTGTTTGAATACTTTTGTTTACGGTTGAGTTTTGTTGCGCCACGCATTTGGGATAGGTAGGAAATGCACATGCACTTACAACGTATTATAGTCATTAAAAACGATGCTCACAAAAAGCGTGTCGCGTTGTTGCCCTGCCCCGAACCAAATTCGCTTGCATCATCATCCTGCGCTGTGAGAAGAAGCCTTTTGAGAAATGGTAAATAAAAGCCTAAAGTGATGAAATGGATACACGTTTGATACTTTCCTTGTTTTGGCGTACATCACAGATATTTTAGTTGGATAAGATAGTTTAGCTTAGTACAGTAACTGTTTCTTTGTAGGTTTGGTTTCATTTGGTTTCATTTCCCTTTGTTCGCACCCTAAAACTGGGTGGCTTGTAAGTCTATTATTGTGAGCATCGCAAACTATCATCGTATCGGTAAAGGGAGAGAAATATGCAATGAAATCTAAAACCTAAACCGCTCGCTAAGCAACTACATTCTCTGAACCTACTATCGCACTATGTGCGCTAAAGTATGGTAAGGATTCTATGAAAAACATTAAAATTAAAATAAACGACTGTTTCAAAAGATTCGTTGGCTACAACATGTGCACTCGTCGTTTCAGATCAATACTGGTGGAAATCTGGTTGAGTGAAAAACGAAACGATTCACTCCTTTCTCGCTTGTATACTTAATGATCGCCCGTTGTGCGTCAGTGATCAACGTTTCCAGCAATTCTTATAACACCGACAGGATGCGTTGGGATAGTTGCAGCAGTAGACAAGCGCAAACAAAACAATTCCTCGCTACAGATATAACCAGGCCTAATAAGGTCCCGGTTTTCGTTACGATTAACAAATCCCCTGGTAAGGATTGAACATTGTTTACATCTCTTACGTCCAAGGGACTACTTTTACCTTCGATATAAATCCGCTTGCTTCAATGACCCTCTTGGTTTGATAGTGAAGCACGAACCTACTCCTGCATTCGTTATTCGTTGGTTAAAGTGAGTACCGGGCACGATACAGACACGACACACTCGTGCTTTATACTGCTTCATTCGAACGCGCCCCAATTTGCCCAACTGAACACAAAACAAACGTGAACAGTTTCTCTTTCACGCTCTCTCTCTCTCTCTCTCTCTCCCTTCAGTAACTAGTTAGTAGCAGAACTAGCAAAACTAACAGAACATCTACAATTTCAACTCAGTGGGGATTATTTCAGGCTGTTGCTTTTGCGCTTCGTCCATTTCCCATTTGACACTCTTATTGGTTGATACCGGAGGCGTTACGTCGGCGTCTAAAGACGAGAGCAAATATTGACCGTAATCGCCACCAACGGCTGCGTCGCCTTGGGTGTATCTTTTCCGAACTGGAACCGCCGTTTAGGGTCTAATATTTGAATAAATTAAATAGATAAAAAAGAATCAGAATTATTACTTCAGAAGGCCTCAATCAAATGATTTAAATTAGGATTATGTTGTATTCATTTTAAATAAAACCAATTTAAATATAAATATTTTATATAAATCCAATTTTAATCGCTACGATAGCATGATTTTACTATCATTCTAGAGAAAAACGGTTCGATGATCGCATGAGGTGTTTTTATATACCAGAGGTAACTAATTTTAAATTCAATCTATATCATTTACTTCTTCCAATTTCAATGACCAATTTCAGGCCACTGCGGCAAACTAACTCACCCGTTGTTCCTCCTTCCGCCGGATCTCTCGCACAAGCGAGAAAAACGCCTCGTCGATGTAATGTCTCAATGCGGCCGAAGTTTCATAGAACGGACAGCCGAACTGTTTCGCAAGGTTCTTACCCTCCTCCGTCGAGACCTTCCGTTGTGATTGCAGATCGAGCTTGTTCGCCACTAGCACAAGCGGAATGTCTTCCGTCAGGCGTACACGTGCAATCAGCTTCCGGTATTCGGACGCTTCCTGGAAGCTGTGACGATCGGTGACAGAGTAGCAGATAATGAAACCCTCCCCACAACGCATGTACTGGTCACGCATTGCCGTAAACTCCACCTGTCCCGCCGTGTCCAATATGTCCAGCAGTGCCGCTTCCCCATCGATGACGGCTTGCTGCTGGTAGGAGTCTTCAATCGTCGGATCATGATAGTCCAGGAAGCTATGGCTCACGAACTGCAGGGTGACGGCTAAAAGGAAGGGAACCGCCAACAGGTGGACATTGGATTAGTGCTAGTTAGCTAAAGTAAACCAAAGGCCCACTACCCTCTCTCCGTCGATATGCAAACTCATGCGAAAAAAGTATCGATGATGACGCACGACGGCAAACATCACCCCAAAACCACGACAGGGTAGCCTAGCATACCGGGAAATTGAGTGAACCCGAAGGACTTCACACAAATGGACCAAAAAGGCATAGCCAACATTGACATCTCATTCACCGCGACGTCCTTATGATGAAAAATGTTGTTGTGTCTCGTTCAACAGTTGGGACTAGTGTTGGCGACGATGCCGTGGGCTGTGTGGGAAAGGAAACGGGTCAACGGATGGATCGATAATACTATTCACGTCACTCGTTAATCTTTCTCCGCCGTAAACAAATGCCACAAATGCGTGCGTTGGCGGTGTTTGCGCCATGCCACCCACTCTTGGGTGGGATGTTTCCATTCATTTTTTGTCTGTATTTTCCCACACGTTTACCTCGTCGATGATAACAAGAACCATACGGTCGGGATACTTTATGTGTGAGCCGGGAGCCTTCGTTCTGCTTACCTGACTTGCCAACGCCTCCGTCGCCTAGGATGACGATCTTGTACACCCGTAGCCCGCTGCGGGTGGTCAGGGGGTTGGTGGGTTGCTTTGAATTTTCACCACTACCATCCGTTTTGACCGGATTATATTCGATGGATTGGGCTCGATTTTTCTTCCGTGCCGTACAACCGGAAAAGTCGCCAGCCATTGTCTAGCACTACGGGTTTCCAACCAAGGTGGCCAACTATGATCGAAGAAGGAATACAGTCCGAGCCGATGAAGAAGTTGAGTAGTTCGATGACACGGTTTTGGAAGAGCACTGCAAGTGCCGATACGATCCGTCGTTAATCACACCGCGAAACCAAAGCCAATATACCACAGTATCGATAGCAATCCTTACAGCGTATCCTTTCTTAAAACAATAAAAACTTGCGATTTCCGTACTATCGCTACCAGTGACGAATAAATAATGCGCACATATCGGAAGTTTTGCTTATTTGATAAGCACTGTGTGAAGGAAAACACTACGCCCCAACGTGAAACAGGGACATTTACGACATGTTTTCCGCTCGAGGAGCTTGTCGTTTCAGGACATTTTTCACGTCCTTTTGAAATATCAACACACACCAAAGTGATAGGAAAGCTGGTTAGACAATCTGACAAGCATGACAGAAAGTGTTTGTTTTTTTGTCTGCTTTGTTTTCCCACCGGTAATGAAACAACTGAAACGAGATTAATTTATTGGACAATCGGCCATGCGGTTTTTTTCACATTTATTTACATAAGACAGTTAACATTTTATTGTAAATATCATGCGATATGGAATCAGATATTTGAACTGAGCGCACTGGGACAATCTGAGCTAATCATCCCTTCAGCACTTGTTCGAAAATTCGAACGTTCAACATTTTCGAACATGCTCCAGTACAATTTGTATCTATAGTAATTTTTAAATTAGCCGTTAGTTCGCCAAAGTTATTCAAAAAAATTAACCTCACGAATCAACCACAATTTAAGTTGATTCACACGAATTCTTTACGAATTTTGCATAGAATTAGATAAAAAACATACTTACGTTTAGAACGTTTTAGAAATTAAAAATTATATGTTCATCCTTCCGTTGCTTGCAATAATTCAAAATACTACAAGCGACAAATTCTTACACCGCGTTAACGATGCCTAACAAATGAATGAATCCTTCACACATCATTCTTATGAATCATTCGACGATCAGTTAGGCATACGAATGATACAATTATCAGTCCCAATGCCATAATAAATGAAAAAATATATGAAATATATGAAACTAACTGAATAACCTTATAGGCACAAATTCTTTCAAGTTCTCAATATTTCAACCAAGACAGTAATACTTACAGTCACAATCACAATGCTCTGCTGTACACGCCGGTGTGTAAATTAATTGATTAGCCCACCATTTCCATTCTGAGTCCCATATTATACATGTAATGTAATGTTTGTACAAACTAAATCTCGACAAACTCGACCACCACAACAACATTTTGAATGTAATGTTGAATAAAGAATCTTAAGGTAATACTATGGAGCGTTTTTTTTTTGAAAACATAGGTTTATTTCCCTTTACTTGCCATTTATCTTGCGATCGTTACATAATCAATAAAGTTTTAAAAACATCTCCCGAAGTAGTTCTTTGTTTTCATTTGTCCTTTCCTTTGCCCAACCTTTCTTTTCTACACCTCTCCAGTACCAGTGTGCACGCTCATTTCAACCACAGCATGGCTTCATCTTTCCCATTGCCATAACCGTTCCTTTTTTTCCATTTGCACGAAGCAGAAGTAGTAATGGAGCTGCATAGTTGTAAGCTTTGGAAAAGAAATAACAACAAAAAAGAGCTTCTGCATATGTTTTCTCTTTCATAAACAAACACCACCCCACAAGCGGTCGCGTGCGAGTTTTTTGCTAGTGATAGTGGTTTGTATCATCTCTTACTAGTTCAGTGACGTTCAGTGTCAATCGTACCAGCATCTACAGCCAGTCCGTTCATTTATCCAACAATTAAACATTTTGTTCCAACCGTCGACAATGGGCATCCATGTTTTTCTTCTCTGCTCCGTCCGTCTTGTGATCCTAACGGTGGTTCATCACCTCCTTCCTTCCTCTACCTTTCAAAGTCTCTTTTTTACGGCAACATACATGCAGTGGCGTATGTGGCTCCTTTCACTACCACACCGTCTTCTCTTTGTTCGGTTTTAATTCGTTTACGAATGTTAAAGTTACACTAAAAATCAAAAACTTTTTCTTTTGTTTCTTTAAGACGTTTCTTCCGCTGTTCGCTCTTTTCCATTTTTTTTGATGACAATTACAATTCAGCAAACGTGAGTTTCGCCGCCTCCGTTTCGCCTGTTTTGTTACTTTGTTTGTTTAGCAATTAGTTAATTTTTATCTATGATATTTCTAAGAGATGTACGGGATGTTGCCAGCGGCATGAGAGTGGAAAAAGGGGTACGGTTTTTATCGGTATATTATCACTGTGTTGCGTTGCTGTATACACCATCATCCCTGTGTTGCGTGAGGCGTACATCGCGCTGACGGAAACGTGACCGTATGAGATTTTAGCTTTGCGTGTAATTGATACCAGCTTCGATTAATTCTAGAAGTAATCCCTCCCTATGCTGCCCCTCTGTGGCATCGTTCGTTTGATTAGTTTTTGTTTTGTTTTTCTTCTTCTTCTTCTATGCATATCCTCGACACATATTCGCGCGCGTTCTACAACACCGAACGCCGACCTTTTAAATTAGTCCTTTGCTGTTTTTAGCTCGCTTTATTTAGCACAATACAGCGTAAAAATGGTAAGTTTGTTGTTTGCTTTTTCGTTTCTCTTTCTTCGATCTCCCTTAACTATTGACACGCATAATTGTGAATTCGTCCAAAGCATACAATTATATACGTTTTTTAAGTATTTGTGTTTTTCTTGCACCTGCATACACCGCGTACGGGGTTGTTGGGAGCGGAAGATTCGAAGGGGGTTTGTTAATGCGATTATTCTTCAATATACATCAAATTATATACGAAGGGGGAAACGGCCACACACGGGAACGGGAACACCGCTACTTCGCGTCAAGTTTTTCGACACCATTTTCTTCGTCGGTTTGAACACCCGTGTACACACACACACACACATATATATATATATATTACATACTTTTTACTGTTCGTAAAAGCCCACGTTTTATGGGCATAAAACATGAGCTGTATTCCCGTCTTCAAAATATAACACACACACATCGCATCTTTTGGTATACATCCATCTACTACCAGTGCAGACATGCAACGATTGTGTGGTGTGCATACCACAAGCTGCAAACAGATGAAAACTGCATAATACAATCACGGAAACGAGCAAATATTCGGCGAACATTAGTAAGATTGTACAGGTAAATAGTGCACATTCGACGAAAAAATTCGCAAGCAATCTGCTTCACACAACAAATTGCTTCACTAATGGGTAGATTGCTGATACTAAACGTGTATGCTTTATCCTGTTACACTTCATCAACCTTTTGTACAAAAACAAACACACGTTTTTTGCAAGCTAAAAAACACAAAAACCTAAACAGACAAAACTATAGCTACTGAAGGCAGCGCTAGTCAACTTGATAGCCGCTCCGAGAGGAAGGTTCTTCCGGCAAGTTCATAAATAAATTCCAACAGCTCCAATAAAAAGGCATATCTGTGTTTAAACAGCGTTATAGCGGTCCGCTTTTTGTCTATTAAAATCGCTCCCTACATGCGATTGGTATGTGTGTTGGTGGTTCGTTTGTGAATACAACAATTGGAGATACACTGAGCCATTGCTGCCAAAGAAAAAAAAATCTTGGAAAGGGTTTTCCCACGAGGAAAACTGAATAAAAAGCTCGGGCGCTCATTAGAATTCCAAAAAGGGGCATCAAAACTAACTATATCGTGGTAAAGTCTGCGCGGATGGTAAATGTCCGATGTTTTCATTCTCTGTTGCTCCCTTTTCAATTCCTAATAAGCACCACCATAGCTCGGCTCGTGTTTCCCTTTCAAAAAGTGTTAATTTACGCAACACTAGAGAAGTATGTGTGTATGTGCGTTTGAATATCTGCGTCCTTTAGATTGTTTGCGAGTAAACGGTAATAATAGGTAGTTGTAGTAATACATTAGGATTAATAGTACAAATAGAAATCATGACAGGACACCACGTTCGCTTGTAGTCGTTTCAATGTGTGTGTGTATATCGTAGAGCTATTTTTGAATAATAACCATTCAAAATCTCTCATCATTACACACATATGCGTTGTTACTACTCGTGGTGGCAACCGGGAGCTTTGCGGATCACACGCAAGACCGTATATTACCCTCCGTTCACTGTATTATGCCTTTTAAAATGGTACAAAGTTCAGCTTTTACCAGGAAATATCTGGAAAATTGTAAACCAGAAAAAAAATTTGGTGGGAAGGAAGGATCTAAGGATCTGCAGTTGCAAGAGAGGGTCTAAGTTCAAATAGAACACTCACTCACCTTGTCTCACCATGGCCAGAGAATCTATTTTGTTTCCGTTTTTATTTCATCTTATGAGAAAATGTTGTAAAAAAAACCGAAACAACCGATTTGCGAAAAAAGAATGTTTTATGAATAGTATCGTAAAACAATAATATGACACAAAATGTCATCGTTTTGCGATCGATATTGCAAATATGATCTACAAGTTGTCCAAACCCTGCCGAGATATATCTACTTTAATATATACGCCTAAAATACCCGATTTGTTGTTAGTGTTTGTAGCTAGCGCGATAGCCGTAGTTTCATACGCATAAATGTAGGTGTCGTGTTGTGGTGCTGGTATCCTGCCTACAACCTCCCCGTGTGAGAGGGAGATTACAATAACTCTATCCGCAGGGCACACATAACACATGTTGTGATCAATCGATTACACCTTTTCTAGGAGAGGCATCATACAAATGTAAGTATTTCATTTATGTAAATAAATGAGTTGGACATTCACCATAAGATACCACACGAATTGTTTTCAAAAATACAAATGATTTATCCTACATACATGCCGCAGCACACAAGCACCGGCAATCAGTACAGACATGTAGCAGCAGCAGCAGCAGCAGCATTCGAAAATGGAGCACAATTCCTCCGTTTTGCTCATTCATTCGCTCGCTTTGTAGCCTTAAACAGATTACCCGCCCAATGTCGTTGAAATACAAGGATCATCGCCTATTAAACGAAACGGTTGTAAACGAAAACAGCCTTTGTTAATATGCCATCCAAAAGCTATATAGTGGAGATTCGGTTCTAATTACTTTAACTTACCTGATTATCATTTCCTTGTCGGCGGCTAAAAAGGCTTTAGCATAATTCCAGAACTAGGAAGGATGTACTAATTGTCTACGCCATTTTACCCGTATTGCAACATCCAACAGTGCGATATAATTTCGAAGGATCACGCCTCATTAACCGTACTTTCAATGTGCATGAAAATGATGCCAGATTAAGGGATACCAACCGAACAGGCGGTAACTACACATTTTCAACCTTCTTTCTTCTTAGAGATGTTTCTTCGTAACACTAGCAAACAGTTCGATCAGGCACGAGTTAGCTGTAGCAAAAGCATCGACCTTCTCACACGAACGAACCCAAATAGTTGTCACTGTCTGCTATGTTGCAAGGAATGCACGTTCGTTCGAGACTGCGTTTGTCGCTATCACCATCACAACCGCCACCACCACCACCACCACCATGAAGAAAAATCGGATTGATCGGTCTGTGTCTGTGTTTTGTTGCTGTTTTTTTTGTTCCATTTATCATTGGTTAGAATTTATTCTTCTGCATTCTTTTTTTAAAATTCTGACTTCGCTTCCTGTCTCCCTGGCGCTAATCTGTGTTACCCTATTACTATCCTAAATCCTCTCCGTTCATCATCAGTGTTGTGTGTCGTGTGTGTAATTTCTTCCACTCGCCTACTACAGGTTTGCATTTACTTTCTTTTTATAATATGTTGATTGCTGTCGATGGCGCGCGCGAGCGCTCATGCATATTTTTCATTCCATGCCCAGTTGTCTGTGTGATTATTACGTGTATTTCGATTGCGAGCGTTTTACCATCAGGACACACATGTTGGCGCGATTTTCGGCCTCGCATGGTTTGCCAAATAATCTCATTCTTCCATATGGATGGTTGGTTGCGCTGCCTGTGTACGGGTTATCTTGCGTGTCACCAGCTCGGAGGAGGAGTTGTAGCTTTTGCATAGTAAATCTGCTAGCGTACGAACGGACGATGCTTGCTTACCGTTGCTGCTGCTGCTGCTGCGTCCAGCTATATAATGATAGTGCTATTATCTGCGCTGACAAAATTTACAATCTGCAATAGTGTTCGCGTATGTGTGTGTGTGTGATTTTTGTTTCTTCCTGTTCATCCTTTTTCATTCATGTTCTTACTCCGAAAAAAATAAGCGTTTGCATTCGCCACTCCGTTGCTCGTTTCGGAAACATTATTTTCCAACAAAATTTTTCTTACTTTTTTGTGTTGCCGTTTGATGTTTTCTTGCAGCATATCTTTTTCTGCCATTACACAACATTTACTTAACCGCTTACCAAATAGTTAATAATAAAAAACCACATCTAATAGATGCCATTCCTATGTGTATGTGTATGCATGTATGGGGAGGAGAGTATGTAGTAGTTGCGTGTTACGTAGATAATCATAAAAAAGAAGAATCGGACAAAAAAAGTGAGAAACATGAACATTTGGAAAGCTCGCTAGCTTTCCCATCCTTGCGGTTTCCCACACCGTGACGCAGTGTTATTGGTTTCTTACGATAAAATCCTAACGGGGAGGTCGCGGCATCAGCTTATAAAGGACAGAGCTTCATCATGAAAGCCATGCTACAAAGTCTCTTCTGCGTGGTTTAGAAAAGAAACACGCTCTCCTTTTCGATTTGAATCAAACTGCCCTGTTATACGTTGATGTTAGAGTGTGGTGATTCGTGGTGATCTGCTTAGATAACGCATCCTTCCGTTACACGTCCAGCCGGCAAAGCTTGTCTGCTTGCGCCCGATCACCAATAATCCGGTATTGATTGATTTTCTCGAATGAAAACGAATCTCGCTCGCTATGCGCTGGTTTTGTTCTTCTATTGCGTGAAAGGGATGGTGTGGAAAGAACTTTTCGTTTGTTTGTTTTTTTCTTCGTTCTTATGAACAAAACGGATTTTCATCGCTGCGATCTGAGGCGCTGCTGATGCTGCTTCCGGCTGGCTGCTGCTGTTGTTTGTTGCTCATAATGTGTGGCATTTATCTACGAATTTCGTCGTCGCTTTCGTCGTCCCAACAATTAATGTTTTTAAATAGCGCTTGGCCATCTCTATCTATTCCGCCATACTCAATAATAATCCACGCACAGCACACCACAACACACACACACACTCACATGTTCTACCCATTCGCGCCTCCCGTTGTTCATGTCCTTCGATCGCTTCCAGCCACATCTCTTCTTCCCTCTCGCTCTTTCTCTCTGTCTCTCTCCTCTATATCTCTCCCTTCTACTTCTTCTCTTTTCTGCTTATGATTCTCATCAAGCTTTTGTGTGTTTTTGTGTGCCATGCGCGCAACACATCGCAATAAGAGCACAATGCTGTGTTATGCCGCGCTACACATCGCAATAGGAGCACAATGCTGGCTTTGCTCTTTTAGAGCAGAACACATTTACTCTTCTTCTTCTTTTTGACCTGTAACGCTGCTCTCGTAGCGGTCTCGAATACTTCGCGCACACCCTCCTTTGACTTGGCCGAACACTCCAAATACGCGAAGGCGTTTATTTTCTCGGCCATCGCACGTCCCTCCTGCGGTTTGACTGGTTCCTGCTTCATTTTGGACAATTCCTGCAGAGAAGAAGAAGGTAAGTTTGTTAGTACATTTGGTGATCATCATTTGACGTCGTTAATCAATACAAACCTTTATTGTGTGAGGGTCATTTCTGAGATCTTTCTTGTTGCCGACTAAGATGATGGGTACGTTGGGACAGAAATGCTTGACCTGTGAGAAAGGGCACACAAACAATTAGTTAATAAACGTGCTCAGTATTGCATATTTTAGCTGCTAAACTGTAGGACAAGCGCATTTACGATACCGATAACGTCTCAGGGCGTGAGATCAATCGAGGCGTTATAAGAGTTAAAGAAGTAAATAAAGAGTTATTAAAGCAAACGCAAAAGTTATTCCAAAGCGAGCAAGTACTCTTGGTTGCGTCACTATAACTATTGTTACGCTCAATAATCTTTGCAGATCTGCGCTTGGGAACATTACCCTACGAGTTCACCCGTTTTTTTTATCAACAAGATATTCCTTCACTTCGTTTCAATTTGACCACATGAAAAGATGCGCGTGGAATGTAAAGAATGCGTTTTTTATGTGATTACTCATCATCACATTATGTGTCTGCTATTTGAACAATACAATAAGACGTAAAACCAGTAAGATCAAAATGGAAAACTCTTAATACTTTTCGACCTGTATGATCTGGTTGTTGAATATAACTAGAATCTCCTAAACCATTGAGTTACACACAACATATTATATTATAATATGTTATATTGTTTCATAACGAAACAATAAAGATAAAAACACATAAAAATTAAAAGTCTCTAACCATTCCATGCAATGCTCACGTAAGCATGTGTTCACGCTGTTAATTAAAGCTTTTTTTTTAATGTTAGCATTATACGATGATTCATTCTCTAATGGCCGCCGCCTCGAGTCATGTTTGGCGTTCGTTACGGCCGATTGAGATTGCTTATGAATCACACGCGTACAAAGGAACCGAGGTTTAGTGATAACAAACCCCTCCCCTCCG
>JXXA01018321.1:0-14326 GCA_000956255.1 Anopheles punctulatus
GCTAATTGTTCGGATGGTGAGGGACAGCCTGTTTTCGTTTCAATTGTGATTTGTGCGCTGTCTCGCCCGATCATGTGCCTATTAGTGTCAAGAATGTCATTGAAACAAACAAGTTTTGACATTTGGGCGCGTGTTTTATTGAATTTGGTGTCCCGTAACGAACTCTCTCTTTCACTCTCTATACTTTTACTCTCTATACTGCAAATATTGAATTTGATAACTCGGTTTTATGAAGCTCTAGCGTTGATACAGTCATTATTAAGGCACAATCATTGTGATACTTGTTTAGGAATAAACATGATATTTATTTCCCCAAGAGCACAGAAAGAATCTGTAATATTCACTGCTCTCCCCCGATCCGCACTCGGATAGATAATCGTTAGGTCAAGGTTAAATGATTTACAACGTCCATTTACGGCATTCTGGACTTCCAGCAGCGCTTCCCATAATGGACATGGCCCCGTAATAAATTGCACACCGGAGATACACGTCAAGAAGCACTTCGAAGCCCAACGACACAGGACCAAGCCCGAGCGTGGCGCTACTGCCAACTAGAAGAAAAAGAAACCGGTCGACCGTTTTTGTCGATGCGTGAAAATAAATGATTTTCTATTTCGCTTAGCAAAACGAGATTGCCCAGGTCGAACGCTTGGATTTGGATGGTTTTACGGGACCGGGGAGGGAAAGAGATGAAGAAGAATTTCTTCCAACGGAAAACGATCCAGGTACAGGGCCAGGACCATTGAACCGTGAATTCTTTACCTTTCTCGTTGCCCAATGCCACCACCTCCCACGGCAAATCTAGTCAAATGGCCTCGGTTAGCCTAGCTATGTACGCTTCCCTGCACCCCCGTACAGGTTGCCATCGCTTCACGTTATTGTCAAATTGCCTACCAACGATGTGCCCAACGAAAGGGACGAAAGTCAGCGGGCACAGACACGGACCATGACAAATCATTGGGGATAATATAGCTTCATGCTTTCCATTATTTTGAATTATTACGCCGACGAATTGAATTATGCACGGCAGATTTCATCCCAGCACCCCGGGCGGATCCAAATTTTATGACAAATTGTAAACCGAAAGCTGCCGCGTCGGGGCAGCGCGAGGACGTGACGCACCCGGACAAGGCGAATAAGCTTTTTTGTAGGCGAAAAATATTCCTCCACCGCACACCACGGTGCGCGAGGGATTGCAGGCGTGAACAAATAAACGGCTGCCAGGATATGGTATTCATTGGTACAGGTGAAGGATGGCTCCATTTTCCCTTTGACCAACCGATAATGGCTCGTTGAGCGTATTTGTTGTGCTTTTGTTTCGTCATCCTGAAGACGTTATTCAACGTTACGTTATACATTTTGCCTGAAAATATTTTTTTACAAAATGAAAAAAAGAATTCAGAAAGAACAACAAATGAAGCATATTTTGTTTAAAATGCTGCTTAACGAATTATTGAAAATCAAATAATACTCAAAAATTACAGCTTAATTATTGAGTATTTTTTATTAGTTATGAACAAATTGACGTTAATCACAAATATCCTACAAAGTTACTTAGTTACCATTATTTTAATAAAATAAAATAATAATTAGATACCATTAACTTAAAAAAGGCAAGATTTTCGGTGCAAAACAATTTTTTCTATGTTTTGCACAATTTTAAGGCAATAAATGTTTCTAGGTTACGTTCATACGCCATAAATTCAAACCATTCTTAACTGAACTCAAACTTTAAGCAAAACGCTGAACATCGCGCCAGCTTTGATGATTCAATCGTAACAGATTGTCAACAGCAACTGTGGCTAATTTCCTTTGCTCGAAGGGATTCAAACCGCTTTCCGGGTAAAGTCAAGGGTCGCTCGATTTGTATCTTGTAGTGCCGTTTCCGGACATGGCTGCTAAACCATCGCAACAAAGACACCGAGCCGGATATCCGAGGGCACAGGGTGCGCAATAAAAGCCTGGAAAGGTCGTTCCGAAATTCCACCGAAAAACGAATGGCTACTTTGGCCGAGTACAAAACCCAACCGATAAACAACCTTCGCTGCAGGGAGGTGGGAGGAGGAACGGTTGAGATGAGGTTCGCACAAGACATTACGAGCGGGACAAACAAAAAAGGGGCCCGGTCCGGTTGAGGTTAAGAAATACCGACGTCGGAGAACAGTGGCCGGTGCCGGTGCCTGTGTCTTACGGCCAATAAATTAGCGGCCAACAAGAAAAAGGATTTCTGGCTCGTTTCATTGACAGTGCGACCATACCGGTGGGACATTTAAGCCGCTCGCTAGATTTGCTCTCGACCACCGGCCAGCCAGCCTGCCCACCGCCCACTGGCCATCAATTTCGGATGCATTGACATCGCTGTTTTATAGGCAGATTCGTCTGGCCGCAAAGCTCGACCAGAAGGAAAACGATCGACAAAGTAGGTAGAGCGGAATGCAGGCTAATGCCAAAAAAAAATCTCGGCTGAGATAACGAAACGCTACACGCTTCTGAGCGAAACATTCCGAGCGTTATTTGCGCACGGATGTAAAGCATAAATTTGATCGTAATTTACACAGAAACCTTTTTAGTGGGGAACCTCGAAAAAAAAACAAAAAACAATTGTCCCAGGCAAAAACCCAAACAAAAACGGACAACAAACGACGACCGCCGCAACCGTTTATTTATCGGCATGTCTCAATCAGATTCTCGTTATCCTACCGTAAACAATCGTTCGCAAATGGCTCAAAACGGTAAAACCGTTTGTAACTGTGTCTTTCATTTTGTGTGTTTCGCGATGCTGTGGGTGTCACGTGGAAGTTAAACGATGGTTCCATTATGCTTTTCTTTTGCGAAGCTCGCTTTATTGTTTCTGTGTCGCTGGCAAATATTCATTTTTCATGAGCATGATTAGATCTCTCGGTCAAATTGACATTGAGTGTTGCAAGTGGTGGATGGTTCATTAATGGATCACTTCAAATTAAAATCCTATCTTTTTTGGTTTAAATATCATTTTATTAGTATGACGATATTTCAAGCCTAGCACAGACATCAACGATTCTTTGTTCATCAACAGACTGTGTATAAGCTCTAGTTATGGTTCAGCTAGCAAATACCCTTGAAGCTGCAATATGAGCAGTCTTTTTTATGTTTCACAATCATAATGAACATGTACCGATTGCATTAGGCAAGGATCTCGCTCACATGCATAACGCTCTTCTAATCCTCCGTCCGGCTAATGTAGTCATTTCTACTGCTGTAGCATGATTTACTCTGCTTGGAACCACATAAAATATTCTACGAATGGCACCGCAACGATAATCGTGCCGGTAGTTTGCACTTTGGATTACTAGCTCTTATCAATACCATCGCTGGTCCTTAAACCCCGATACTGCCATGTATTGAGCTCCGAACACAGTGGCTAGAACTGGTGCAGCTGTGCTAAAACGGCAGGGAGCAATAGAAAATAAGGAAACGAAGTAGAGATAGAGAGGGAGAACGAGAGAAAAAGCACTAGTGCAATCCAATCGGTGATAGTCGTAAAACCTGGCTCATCGTCGTCATGTCGGCGACTAAATTGCAGCGCTAAATTTCCAACACCAGCGGCGATACGATTTAACAACCGCTTAGTGGACACAATTTTCACGGGCCCACGCCTGCTGATGGTGCTTTTGTCTGCTGATTGTACAGCCAGCGATACCGCACGATGAGCTATAAATTCAAATATATAAAATCGTCGTTAAATCGAATGCAAAACCCCCCAGATACATAGTGCACAGTGTGAACGGTAGGTAGCACAACTGTTGCAGATACTATCAATCAATCTGCCGGTAGTCCTCGAAACTGTCATGGCCAGACAAACTGGTTCGGAAACCGGACAATCTGGTACAAACCATAATCAAAGATCAACTTCACTGCCCCGAGAGCGAACTTGACAACTGAACTACAAATTATTCACCGCGGTGAGTTAGAGCTGTTTTATTTCTCGTTCTAACGAATTTCTCCAAGCACACCTTGCGAAATTTGAACCGGTACGCTGGTAGAGCAAAAACTTTGCATACAATTTGATAATCTCGTCGGAACAAGGCGCTGCTAGGCACTGAATAAATTACGCTTTCTCAGCCGAACGCCGCGGGAATTTGCGCCGACAGGTAGGAAACCGGGATACAAGAGATAACGTTTTCTTGCAGCTGTCTAATACTGTCATGATAATGGCTGCGAAAGACTTTCAGCTCAAAACGGTATTACCATGAATCTTGCAGCACGCAGCAAGACATTGGGAAAAGTTAATGAAGATTAAATGCGTTCGAATTGGCCAGATTCAAGGAATTTTGAGCCTTTTTGTTGCAAGTTTCAAGAAATATGGATGCTTGTTAGAACGGGATCGTGAAGTGTGAGGCTTTTTCAACATTGCTCTCTCACTAATGGATCTAGAGATGCATGCTACATCTTCAAGTTTTCAATTAACGTATTAATATAACATAAATGGGCGTGATGTTTTTTTCAGATTTTATTTATGAAAACGTATAAAATTGTAAAAATATTGATTTTGTCAATCCGAAGAAGGGAAAAACTGGAAAAATATAAAACATAAACGATGAAAACCTTAACCAACTCAGCAATATTATTAACAAAAAAACCAGATCGTTCTGCATGCATGCTATAAAGTGAAAAATAAAAATTTGTTTTGTGTAAGAGTGAAAATTTGTTGCGCTCTCGAAACGGTCGAGAAAACACAAATATAAACGTTCATCACTTCTGTGCCCGTAAAGTGTTGAGTCGATAAAATGAATCCATTTGCACCAGCGATCCTCTGCGCGTTCTTATCGGGCACGTATTCCCTGCAATCATATGGTCCATTTATATTTCATTTCCTCAGCCAATTCGTTCAACGGCAATACCCTTGCCCAGCTACCGATCAAAATCTCCCAGACCAAGAAACGTGTTAATCCCGTCCACTTCAGTTCGACCGGTAGCCGTGGGTGGGCGAGCAGCATAAAATCTAAATAAATCAATGGTCAGGGCAAAAAAACCTCAAAAATGCCTCAACTACGCCAAGTTCGCCAACTTCAAGTCGGCTCCCTGGAGCATGGTTGTTCATCATCCCTCATTTTGCAAAGAAATGTATTATTATTTTTTCATTTTATTTTCCCTTTTCACTTCACACTACCGGCCTTTATTCATCCAAGAGCTCGTTTTTCCACTTAGATATGACTTGCTTGTGCTTTTTAGCTTTGTTTCCGACCTTCATTCATGCCCGCCATAACAAACAACAATGCTCGGGGATGAAAATTTCGGTTGAAAAGGATTGCAATCCTCTGCTCTCTTTTTTGTTTGTAGTAAAAGTTTCCCCTCCAAAAGGGAATCCATGTTTTGTTTTGTTCATTTTCTGCTATTCCATAATTCAAAACCGAAAAAGACGCTATCGAAAAAGAGCACGGAGTTTGATGAAAAAAAATCGAGCAAAGTTTGGTTTTGTTTTCGTTTGCTTCCCTTTTCGCACTCGGTGGAGAGATCTTCATGGCTTGGCTTACACACTTCGACAGCCTCTATTACGTTCCTACTAGCTTGGTTAGAGGTTAATAAAATGAATAACATTCCGATCCGATTCGAGTCCTTGCGCAATGCAGCGTAAGCTATCGATCGATTTAAAATCTTGAACATTTTGAAAAATGCTTCCATCATTCTGTTCCCAACATAGACACACATTCATTTTTTATTCCCTCGATGGAAGAAAAGAGCTTTCAAAAAGAACAAAGAAGCTTAAATTTTGAAATCGTTATTGGAAAATAATAAAATATTCCTACATAATTATAAATAAAATCGTGAATGCAAACGTTGGCTGTGAAAATTGTAACAAAGGATAATAAACATCCGGTTCACTAACCGGAAGCACTTTGTGAGTCCATTTTTGAGCTCTCAGTGACCAGTGGAGCACTCAACAATTTTCATCCATTTATAATGAAGACTTAGGAAGACTACACGGCTTAAAAAGTTACATTCTTGCATGGTCAGATTAATTTCATGGGATGCTCACCAAGATGCCGTTTTTAAATTACATAATACGTGAATCACAACTCCATAGCTGGAGGTTTAAATCAGAAATTTAAATTGTACTATTTTTTATAAATTAAAAGCAATCAATCGCAATCAATTAAGACCATGGAGTCCATCACGTGGCTAAAGAATATATTTAAGCGTCACTGTAATTATTGCTAGCATCGCCATCGTCTCGAGCAGCCCGAACCACCGTTTGCCTTCCGCATAAAATCAATACTTCTTTAATGTATAGAAAAGCACTATATTCTATTACTCCCTTCGTTTCTGCCGATACCTGCTTAGAGCGACATGCGCATCCCGCTTCTTCCACAGCTCAATGACTTTATGGAGAGTGACAAGATAAATTGTCACAGTGTCGTTGGGTCCGGAACCGGAACCGGTCTAGTCGTGGAACGTGTCTCTCGTCCATCAGCAACCATTAATCATCGTATGCACGGCTCGGCGTGTTGATAAAAAGCATCGTTGCAAACAGTGTGGCACCATAGCCCCACCACCCTCACACGTTCGTTGCCGCAGGAAGTCAACTCATAACTCATTTACGGTAAGCTGCAGTTGTTAATCGCTACAACTACATATTTACTTTGGGTACGGGCCGAAGCGAACCCAGCGCCAGCGTGGATAGAGTTGCCCATAGGGGCGAAGCGTGCTGTTGGGCATTTAATTTATGGGACTGCTGCCGGATGCATCTATGTTCGATACAGTGGGCCAACATGCAGCCAAACGGAGCGATTTGTCTTCTGCCCTAAATGAACTTGATGAAAGTGGAGCGTATTAAAACGCATGTGTATTTAAAAGCATGTGTCTTGTCTAGAACGTGCGAAACTTTTCGCCATTTGCCTAAATAAAACCTACCCTAAAGTTAATTTTGTGTACGCTATGAATATGAAAACAATTGTAAAGTTCAATCCAGTGGATTTGATGAAAATATGCAACAGATTATTCTTCAAGCGATTTGCAGCAGCAAAAATAAACATAAAAATCACAACGAAATTAATCACATTTTACACGAACCTTACAATCTCATGCGTTGACGTGCGTTTTATTCTAATACGAGCCCTTGTGAGCCCAAAGTGCAAAAAACGCCTCCGCAACAAAAAAGAAAGGTTGTTATTTAGGTCCTTCCTAAACACAAGCCCAAGAACACTAGACCCAAGAAACTTGAAATACCGGGGGATCAAACTCGTGGGATTTGCAAATCAGTCAACGAACACTCACGACAACCCTTTTCGTAAAACTTTCGCCTTTTACCACGATATCAAAATTGATTAAAACCCGTCTCAGGAGTGTTACGTAGCACTCTTCCCAACCACTTTTCAGCCGATTTGTCCTGGCCATTATGAAATGGATTGTCATGCAGGAGTTCGATAAATGTTTCTTGGAAAGAAAATTTGTACTAGGTGAAAGATATTCTCATCTAAATAATATGAACGATATATACTAAACTCTCGTTCTTCGTAATTCTCTTCGGAATAATCTATCTATACGAAAAAATGCTCCCTAACAACAATTGACTTTCCTCGGACATCGGCTAAGAATTAGTGAAGGAAACTTTTCCCAAAGCGAAACACTGTCGATATTTTTTCTCCACTCTCCGGACAGCAACAAAAAAAAAAAATGCCGGCATTGCGTATAATTTTGCTGTCCCTTGCACGTGGATTCGCCCGGAGGATTTGCTATTTGCTTTCCATCACGAGCGCATCCTTTTAGTTTAGGAAAAGTTGAAGTCAAAAGTTGCGCTCCACGCTAGTAGCGGACAGAAAATCGTTGAGAATTCGGAACAGGATCTCAATCCATAAATCGCGGTACGGGAGCGAGGCAGCCAATGTTTTCGATACCGAAAAGTTTCACATTAATCGAAAAACTTTCGCTCCGGTCTCGCTTCCGCCATTTTTTCTCCCACAAGCACATTCGCCGCTTCGGTGACGAAATAGGAAGAGGATTTTTATTTGCCGAAGCGTTTTTTAATAAATATGTTTCGATTGGTCGCAAAAGTAGGTGGAAGTGGATTGAATTATTTTGGTAGGAAATGGGACGCAACGCACGGGCGATAAATTCCGGGATCCTTATCACAACGCATCCCCAAGGCCCTATCGATGGCACGTGTACAACTTGACGAAGATCGAACATGTTAATTGTTACTCACACAGCTATCAAGCCAAAAAGTAATGGCCATCCAGGGTCCAGTGCTGCCCAAGGCTAGATGATCTAAACATGAATAAGTGATCAAAATGTGGGCGAGATTTGTAACTGTGGACGACCGTGAGGAACATCGATTGTGTCGAGTTCCCGCCTAGTGAAACTTTTGTTTCTATTTCCTTCTTCAACTTCCGGAGACGCACATCGGTCCAGCACAGCATAATGAGCGAACAATAAAATTCTGGTTTAACTACGCGAAATGAAATGAAAATATATGATTTAATAAACAAAATATATTTTTGAAAAATTTTAGAAAGATTTACTTGAATATAATCGAAGTCAGTTGTTATAAAATTACGTCATGTTTCCCAATTAAATAAAAAGAAGAATCAAACGAAGAAGAATAAACAGATTTTTGGCTTCATTTTGCAATACAAAAAAAAATAAAAAATACAGAAACATAAATTTAATTGAAATAGACATTTTTATAATTAATTAACAAACTCTTAAATGTGCAGAAAAATTCCTAAACAACAAAGCCTTTTTCATTAGCAAATGTCCTGCGTCGCACCACAGTGGCAGTTCACAGCAACTTAACGAAAGCCGTAAAAGAGAGCGAAACAAAAAACAAACTTCACACAATCCCATTTATTCATTGCCATCGGGTGCGCCGGGAAATGCTGTCGGCACCGTTGTACTTGCCGCTTTATTAACACAGCACAGCACCTCGCACAAAGCTACTTTTTTTTTGCAACGTTGCGTTGTACTGCGCGTCCGTGTCTGATCAGATCGGACATCCATTACCGACCGATGCCGCAACGACTGAAATGGATTTTCCATTCCATACCGCCGAACCACACGCAGCTAATTCCGTGCGGCATTCGGTTCGGTCACTCCCGGGACCGATCAGTGGAGCGGGTTTGATTGATTTCTAATACCCACCATGAGCTTACCGAGTGGCCCAGCCCGGAGCTCTGGTGAACTTTTTCTTGCGAATGTCTTCCATAGAACGAACCTCGAACTTCTCGGTCATTCGGCGCTATTCGCTGGGCAACGGTTCGGTGTTTCACGCGCGCAGACAATACACGTTTCCCGGACGTTTTCGGTTCACGAAACGCCTATATAAGGAACACACATACAGAGAATTCCGGCCGAACGGACCACCACCAGAGTATGTGTGTGTGTGTTTGTTTGCAAAACTTTCCGCGCGTGCAACAATCGCGACGTGACGCTCGGAATGGTTCCTCCCAACTTCTCTCACTCCACCAAGCCGGATTTGCTTACTACCGGCGCAAACGGACAAAAAGTCGCTAGCAACTGTAATGTAACGAGAAATAAATTCAATTTTATCCTCTAGCTTTCATCGCCAGATGCTCTCGGCCAGCCACGCGCTACATCCCACCCAACACATACCCTGTGATGAGGTGCGTCTCCCGAACCGACCTTGATGCCGTGATGATAGCCGCGCGACGAGCACCGCACAAAGAAAAGCCTTTCCCGCCCGTGCGAAACACACGGTACACGGAAATTTAGCATTCTGACAACCCATCTAAATCACGACCGGAAACTTGCTAGCCTCTCGCTTTTACCCCCTTTTTCGTTACCCCAATTATCCCGCCACTCCTGCCAGCCTGGGCGGGAAAAGCAGAGAAAACTACACGCCTATTTGTAGGAAGAAAACAATGGCAATGGAACCCGGCGGCGCACGATGAATCTTTCTACCCAAAGATGAATGAGCCAGAGACCGGCACCGGGCGCTTCCATCGTACCGTGGGTCGGGGTTTCGTCAACCCCGCTGAGATGGTTTTATCACTCGAACACAAACCAACGGCTACGCCATCGCGCTCTAGCCGTTGTGCCTCAAATTAGCCTCCAAATTGCACCGAGGTTAAAATAATTGACCTCTCCAGAAGCTGCTGGAGCCGCTCGGGTGACGATATCGTTTTTGTTTATTGGTTCATTGGTGCCACTGCTTATACATTATTCCACGCAGAAGTAGCATTTTACGAGCTGTTACAGTGCATAATGAAAAAGGTACGGAACCATCGCTCATGGAAATGAATTTGGCATGGTCAAAATTAGGTGGTGGGAAATTCTAATTTTAATTTCATTCGCACAAACATTGTGAGTGACCACGACAATGTTACGCTTTTTATTCATATAAAAATAGATCGAGCACCATAATAGGTATAAATAAAGAATAAAGAGGAACAAAATATTTAATCAGACCTCAGCTTCCGAGATGATTTGTTAAAAACAAACAAATTGATTAATGACGAAATAATTTTTGAATAATCCTTTCATTCCAGTTCATAACATTCAAAACATCGCCATCGCTTTACAAATTAACCTATAAATCATTCAAAACAATGATATCTTCGCTAGAATATTCCACAAACGTTTAAATAGTACAAATGTTTCATCGTTAATTTTATGTCCCCTTTGCCGGATACCTTCTAAATGGGAACGGTTCCAGACATTGCCTTCGCCACGCGAGCAACTGACGAAACCGAATGCGCTCCCAAATTGAAATGATTGTTTTTCCCATTGTTAAACCCACCACCCAGTACGGGTTGGAGCGTATCCGAAAGGATCACCGTCTATTCCCATACCTGAAATCGGAATCCGAGGTTCGGTTAGGGTTCATTACTGGATTTAATGAGCAGGTAAGCGATACTTTACGACGCTATCCTACCGCGTTGTCGGCCGAACGTCGCGTAAGGCTTGCGACAGCGGAAATCCGTTGGTGAAAATTAAATTAGCTTCGCTCGAGCGGCCACCAGCGGAAGGTGAGTTTTCGTCCGGGATACCGGCGGCCTAATTTAATTCGCGTAGCGGAACGGAGACTCCCAACTCTTTGGAAAAATCAAGAACGGGAGGGAGATAGATGGATAGGAGAATGGAGCCAGACAAAGACAGCCAATGGATCCCAACTGGGGCTGTCGATCTTTTCTCTAACTTTATTGGTACCCAATTTACGTTTTTAATTAACTTGCCCCCCGTTACCTGGGCGCAGCTACAGGTATTACCCTTCATTTTAGGGACCTCAGAAGGAGCGGGGAAGTGGGTGAGTGTGGATTACCATTACAAAGTGCGATGTTTAGCAAATCACAGCGTTTGTTTGATATTTTATGTGCCGTTCTAGTTGCTGAAGGTTTCGACACTCGGAAAATTATCATAACTACAGTCATAGCAGATTTGCACTTCAATTCACATTTGGGAATAAATTTACTATCCATCCCATAACACATACATATTGTATTTTTATTGAAAAAATGGATAGTGGATAGCGTATTTTTATGGAAAAAAGTTAAATCAGATATGCAACATCTTCCACACACAATAAAACATCCCACCGATCGACGAAACATCTCCTTCTTCTACCAACACGTTCGACCCCGCTCATTATGGATACATACATTGATGCTTTATGCTCAACAGACATAACATATGTTCTACATTTCATAGCTCTAACAAGCCAAACCAAATGCTGTTAAGAATACTAAATTTCCCCTCAAGCACGCGGTCGAAACGTCAATCGTCAAAGCACGCCCTTCGATGTGATGCTCTTGATGGAAGAGTTTATGATAAATTGCGTCCCCATTTTCGTCTGTTCGTTGAGCGGCGATATAAATTCCAACTGCTGCAAGCTAATAAAGCAAACCATAAAACCGTGTTCGGCTGAAAAAAAATGCCGTTTGGGAGAAACATACTACCCGCTTTGTTTATCATTTTCCGACACTGCCCGCTGGCAATAAACGAGTGTGCGCCTCCTGGCCAATTTATCTGTGAGCATTTTTTTCTTCTCTCTAACAATTTACAGCCGAGTCGAGAGAAAGGGTTACATTCGGTTATGGTGCTTTCTCGATGATTTTCGACACAAAAGAGGGAATTTTTCCAGGAAATCAGATTTTTTACAACATCTTCGATAAAATCCTTTTTCATTGATCGAATAAAACCCAAAACGGGACCACATGTTCGTACGCATCGGAATTTGCATAACCAATGACTTGTGAAATCGGGTTTTGAACTCCAAAGACCGATAGCTCAAGATAAAGTATGAAGCATGGCAATGAAATCATTCTCTTGTTAATGAATTTTTCTTTAAGATAAATTTAGTTTTGCGATGCATTTGATTTGGTAACTATTTTCATTATCTTAGTGAAGATATTATATCAAAATTTCATAACATTTGCGGCACATACTTGATGGTATTTCGAAAACATATAGCACTTTTTCACAGAACGCTACAATTATTCATCGTATCCCTTCCTTTACTTTCAGCGAAAAATAACAATATGTAGATACAATTTCAAAAATACGCAACTATAGCCCTACGAACAATCTTCTGAGCCGGTGTCATAAATCAGTTGTCAGACGAAGAATCGGTTTCCTCCTTAATGCCACCGACGAAGCGATACCGTTAATCAGGCAGCAGCAAAGTAATAATCCGCCATCCCCATAATTCATGTCAATCCTTTCACTAATTTATAATACGCCGCTCCGTCTCGTGCACGTTCGCAGCAACCTGAGCGCAGTTGATAATGGCCATTGTCCGCGCAGTGCATTAGGATGCTGCTGGATCGAGTCATAATTAGCACATGGTCAAAACACTCTTCGACAGTGGCTGGACGCCTCGCCCAGTGCAGGCAACGTCTTACAGGTTGCCTTCGGCAGCATTCTCACATGCGAATGCTCCGGCAGCTCAACCACCCCCGGGGTAATGAGCTCTAACTAATGTATTTACATCGAACCACATTCATCACACCGGCGCCGCTATGAATCAACGTGATTAATGCATCTGCGAATGTGCCTCAAGCTTTCTCCCCCGGGGTGAATTAAGCGGGGGCTTTGAATTTTCCATTTCCCACGAAAGAAATAATTTTGAACTCGAAAAAAAAAGAAAAGTTAATCCGACAATAGGGGAAGCAAAAAAAAAGCGGCACACATTCCACCTAACTCACTGCCAGCTTAAGCAAAGAAACTCGCCCCGCGAGCCTCTCGAGCATGAACAAACATGAACGGAAATACACAAAGCACCCCGATAAAAGCATCACCTACCCGTTTCCGGCACATTTGTCGAACATCACGTCAAGACAATGGTTTCGCATTTGTCACGCGTTCCCAGTTCCAACTGGGACGGCAGTGGGTGTCGGGCAAATAAATGTTTAAATCAACGTAACACCGGTTTGAAATATATTTTCGATTCGTACCGGGATTGACGCGATCGGAAAGCGTGAGCGAGCAAGCACGTTCTTCCGTTGTCGATAGCAATTCCGATGCGCTTCGACGGGTTTTGGCTGATGAATAATTAATAACTAATTTTGATGGCATTCAAACGATGCAACAGAGAGAATGAATAATGAGTACGCGTGCAATTTGGGCAAAAAAAAACTCACTCCCACAAATCGAACAAAACTGAACTAGTATGGTTTGGTAAAATATGAAAGGGCTAATACTACTGTGTATCGTATTACTGTTTGATGAATTTCCTAAATAATATAATGCTTTAAAAACATCGTACAACTTGCTGTAAGCTGCAATCCTGCTGAAAGGACATTTTTGTGTAAAATAATTTCTCGAATTGAATACGCGGAAGGTGAATAATACTCTATTTTTTGGTAAGAAGGGAAAAATACTCATATTTTGCATTCTTCCAAAGATAAATTCGCATGTACATTGATCCAAGCAAACATTGATCCCAACCGGCAACGAAGCCCTGTATCGGAGCGTCCTCAACCGACGATGCATTCTTTTTATTTTTACACACGACTCTTTTTTTTCTATTCGCGGCTTGTCATATGGATAATCCAGCACGAAGCTCCAAAATTGCCTAAAGTCTGACGCACACACGTTTGTGGTGTGGGTTTTATGCGCCACGTACAAAAGCCCTACCACCGACAACGGGCCTGACGGCTGCCAAGGTTACCGCACTGGAAGCCACCGCCACTCTCGGGCGGAACCAACGCATGCGGAAAACTTCATCGACTTCAACGTCCACCACCGTGATCGGAGAACTGACTTACTGTCCCTGAGACAGCCTCACCATCGGCCAACGGAACGAAGCCTTCGGATGAAGATTATTCACCACCATAAATCACAGATCCGTGCTGCCGTATTCGTTTTCGCTCCGTCAGACACGCTGGTGTCT
>JXXA01018332.1:0-11384 GCA_000956255.1 Anopheles punctulatus
CCAACCATGGCCGACCTGCTGGTGATGTACTCCACGTACGACGGGCACTACTCGTGGCGTAATCCAGTGCACGGATCGTGGTTTATCCAGGCGCTCAGTGACGAGTTGGAGTCGAATGGACATCGCAAGGAGCTGCTGCAGATGTTGACCACCGTGTCGCGTGTGGTAGCCTACCAGTACCAATCGAACGTGCCGGACGACGAAAAAATGGACGCAAAGAAACAGATGCCTTGCGTTGTGTCGATGCTCACCCGGGCACTTTACTTCCCGCCGAAATAGTTGACTACCGCCCAAGTGCCTCGATATTATCAACCTAGTCCAGTGTATGTGCCTCTCTTCTGGAGTTTTTTTTCTAAACGATATTAACAAACCAATAAAGTGCTCGTACTGCGTGCTGTGTACGAAACGTTCGTCTCGTGCTGCATGTATGTGCTTGGCGGCTCCGAATCGGGCCCCACGCGTGTGCCGAATGGTCACAGTGCGTTCCGAAACCAGTGTTGTTGGCGCAGGTGCAGTATTCCATCGCCACAGTCTACGTTGGGCTTCAGTTGCCTGCTGGCTTCCGATACGTACGGCCGTTCCGGTTCGGCGGATATAGTATACTAAAAACGGAGATCCGCCAACCTGATTCCTCTGATTGCGTGTGTGCGTGGTTGAGTGTGTGTTTGCGTATGTGTGTGTGTGTGTTCGTGTGTGTTTGTATGAAGTGTGAAGTGTGCACAACATCTGCGATCTTCAGGTGAAATGTCAGCCCTGTGCTGGGAGCTGGAAAGCTTTTAAAATCACCCCCGAAAAGTATCTTTAGTGGAGCGGTAGTGGATTTCAGTTTCAACCGCCGAGAGGTCTTTCGTTTGCTCTTCCTATCGCTCCTGGATTCCTATCAAAAAATCAATACGCACCTTCATGGCCATAATCTAATTAGCACCTACAACTGCTTGTCAACGTGTCCCCGCAAGGGAACCGTTTATGAATCGCAAGCATTAGACAGCCCATCTTTCTTCTGAGGAACGACAGAACGCGCCCATTAATTGGCTTCAGCCAGTGCCACTTTGCATGACACAACGCGGTGAACCATAACGAATCACCGATTCCCCGATGTGATAGATCGTTATTCGTGCCTTTTGGCAGGCGCATGTCAATTCGGGGCGCTTACCGGATTTGAATGACATGATAACTCATGTACATACTTGCACAAACAATACGAACACCATTGCATTCTTAGACACTTCGTTTTTTTTGCATGACACCAAAGAAAGCGGTTTCTACGTAGCACAACGGTGCTACCTAGACGGATTAAATCCGTTTTCTGGAGCATTTTAAAGTGCGTATGCGGTGAAATGGATACAGCTTACAGAATGTTGTTGGGCACCTTCCAGCCCTTATCGTCATGAGGTTGGGTCTTTTGGCCCGAGTCAGGATGAAGCCTTACAGAACGCGCGCAAGGAAATATATATTCGGTGGAACTGAGGATTGCGTAGCTCATCGAAATAAAATTGCAAAGCATTGCAATATAACAAGATAAAGCCGGCGTGTCAAGAGTACTATCTGGCGGCGTGCGTGTCAAGAGTACTGGTGGATGATAATACAGGATAAGATTGATAAGGATTCAATATTCCCTACCCAGCTTGTTCCTTGTATACAAAAGTTGTGCAATCGTTGTGGTACTGCCCATTAGGCATAGTTCGCCATTCATCGAAATTTTTATCGTTTGCATTAAAGCTGGCCGCGATTAATCCATTCCTAGAAGCCGTTTCGGTGTAGATGTGCCTTCAGCGACACGAAACTACCAAGACACGAATGGATGGCCTGTCGATTTACGTTTAGGCTAGATTGTGTTGCTGCTGGTCACGCCACGTAAACCATCACCTCCACCTGTAAGCCATGGTAGGTTCGTTTTTCAAAGGGTTTTAAATGTATGATTGTACTTGCGCGCTGTACTTCCGAGCACTGACTGACATGTTTAGGAACAGATAGTAGCCGTCCCGCAAGACTACCCGGAACCGGTCGCAACGGACAGCTACATCATACCGACGCTCGGGCTGCACCACGGTTCGTTCGTTTTTTCCTATCTGTCCACCTTTCTCTCCTACATCACGCCGTACGATCTGCCAGTAGGTAAGCGAACGACAGCCTTCGCGCGGGTTTCGGGTTTCGTAAGTGTTGATAAAAGTCTACTGCATTCTAGAGCTGCTGCGCGATGCTTTCCACACGAAGGTGTCTTTCCTCCAGCTGATCCTCGAGGTGAGACGATTTTGTGCTGGTGGGCTTCGAAAGGCAATCAATTTAATTCATTTGTTTTTGTTTTTTCTTGCTCGCAGGCACTCAAGGTGGAGTCGGGCTACATCTGCCTGATAGCGATCTTCTTTCTGATCTCACTCATACCGCTCTGCTACACGATCGCGTGGGGCTGCGCGAAGGAACCCGACGATGACCTTAACCCGGGCCCGACCGTCGATGCCATCATCCAGGCGGAGGAACTGTCGCTCGAGGAGTCGCTACACTGCCGGAAGAGCTTTCTCGGGTTAATGCTACAGGTTCTCATACTGTTATTGATGTAGGTCGTGCTTATCTAGCCAGTTCCGATCGTGATAAGGGAGTGTGATGTCTTTCATGATGGGTTTTTCGTTTTTTCTTCGTACCGCACGCTTTCCTCCAGTGCCGGTGTGATAGCGATGTTCGTGACTAATGAGCAGATTGCTTCGGCCGTTGATCACACGCCAACAGTGGTCCGTTCGTCGCTGCTCGATGCGGCAACATTCATGCGGGACGCCGAGGCACAGATGCGGTTCGTCATTGCGGAAGGACTAGCCACCGCGACCGAGCGGATACGGAACGATCTGGAGAGTGTGGACAAGCTGCTGGGAGAACCGATCCAACATCATCTGGCACTGTTTACCGGGATCGATATCATCTTTGAGTCGATTATTGAGATCAGTACCAGCAGCAGTAATTTGTCCCGCAGGATCCATCTGCTGCAGGATGCGCTGGCCCGGGCGGCAAAGATTTCGTACGAGGCGGAGTATCGTTTGGACGAGCTGCAGATTCAGCTGTCCGTGCTGCAGCGTCAGTGTACGTTCCGTGACCGGCCACTGTGCGATACGCTACGGATCCGAAACTTTGAGGACACGGGTTTGATCGAGCGCATTCGCAAGCTGCAGGCGGACCGCACACTGGCCAAACTGATGGCGATGGGCGAAGCGAGCCGGAACAGTAGCATGCACGCACTAACACAGGAGCTTACACTGGCGCGGGCCACCTTTCGCAATTACGCGGTGGACGTGCGGAACGCGACCGAAGACCAAGCGGATCTAGTGCACGAACGACTGGAGGAACTAACCACCGACACGCAGATGACGGTAAACGTTCTAACACACACGATCGGTGAACTGGTGGAGCAGGTCAACCGGACAGCCAATTTCTCCGACTCGTTCTTCGATCGGTACCGCGAGATCGGTGCGATTCTGTGGTTGGCCGGCCTGGCCACCACTATCATGACGCTGCTCGTCACACTCATCCTGCTGAGTGCGCTCAGTTGCGGATGTTGCCACGCGGATAACAAAGCCGGCGTTACGCTCATCCTCGGCGCCATCTGCATCTGCATTGCGAGCCTTGCCCTGTCCGGGTTCGCCATGATGGAGATGCTGCTCGGTGCGCACGGACAGGTGTTCGTGTGTCACCCGCTGTACAACGAACCGAGCTACACTGTGCTTCAGAAGCTAATCGATAAGCCAGGGCTTATCTACCCGACCGAACCGCAGTACGGCATCATCGGTGAGCTTCTGCGGAAAGCGGCCCCTGCCGACGCACGGTGGTCGCAACCGGTGCAGGTGTCCCTGTCGACGGCACTGAACGAGTGCGAGCAGGGACATGGCACTTACGCCACCTTCCAGCTCGAATCACTGCTCAATCTCACTGCTCGGCTCGAGCACCGGCAGCGGCCCGAGCTGGAGCGTGCGATCGAAAGTGTGGGTGCGAGCGAAGAACCCTTCATCGGGTTCACCGTGCGCATCCAAGCCATTCTCGAGGACATGCTGTACGATTCCGACCTTAATCTGACCGGCACGCGCATGGAGCTGACGCAACTTTCACCCGACAAAGACGTTCTCACCTTCATCGACCAGCTGCAGCGTGTATCGGCACAGATTCAAGACATAGCAACCTCCAGCCGCATGACAACGCTCGGTTCGCGTGCCAAGCGACTACAGCTTTCCCTACTGGCACCACTCGAGCAGCTGCGCGGGGACATCGTGTACCACTTGACGGCGCTCGAACTGCAGCTCTCGCCCTGGGCAGCACAGGTCAACAAGAGTCTAACGCACCTTCGCAACGCGCAGTCATTCCTGGACAGCGAATCGGCGGAAGTGTGCTACAACCGCAGTGACGTGTACCGGGCACGGCTCCGGGCGCACCTGGACGCGTACCGCAACTATACGGCCGTCGTGCTGCACGGTCACTGCGCCAGCTGTCGGCCGCTGTTCGACATCTTCGACGCGATGCGTATGCTGTTCTGTCACCACATCATGGACCCGATGAACGGGCTGTGGTTTTCGGCCTTTCTGTGTCTGTTCTTGTGGGCCGTGGCGACACCGCTGTCGCTGATGCTGTCTTCCACGTATCGGCGCCTCGAGATACTCTCCAGCAAGCTGCAACACTCGAACAGCCATCGGTACAAGTAGGTATCGGCAATGCAACATGCATGCCGGTTGCATACGTATGAAAACTGGTGAACTCACTCTAAACACATAAATACTAGCTTGTCACAGAACAGAAAAGTATACAAATTTTACCTCTACACTCCGGAACACAAATTAGATATAATATACCGACACGTTCACAATGGGCACTTTGATGCAACCACGATAACACTAATCTGTCAATCTAGTACCCAGCTGTCAAACAATGTTTGCTTGCTGCAGGCGTGTCAAAGCAGTGAAAGCGAGTTATTTTTCTGTTTCAAATGCATATTTTACTTACACTTTAACGATCAATAGTTAATGATTGCTATTTTTCGCATCGTATTTTATCATTTTAGCGCACGTGCCTCCGTCCGCGAAGATCAACGAGAGTCTAGCCACTGGTCAACACAGCGGTAGGTTACGTGTCAACGCCTATTTTTAGACTCTTCCGGTGTAGCGCTTGCAAACATCGCCTTAACTAGCTGGCAACAAAAACTAATTGAAGCATTTCTACCTTTCCGCCCCTTGCCATGGTTCATCGTCACCACATTCGTCACCGAATTGGCTAAAACTGGAACAATCTGAAAATTAATCCACCCACCCCCGACATCAGATCCACCGTCAGTGTCATGCCGGATATAGATAGGTCCAATTGGTAACCGTCTCACGTTGGTCGTTTGAACTGATCGAATCTCATGCTAAATACTACCACATAATTCTCAAAAATGCGCTGCCCCAACTGCACACTGCCAAAAAAAAAACAACAACAAACGAAAACGTACGATTTAGTGTAATGAGGCAGCGCCACGGAAGAAAACCCTTCTCACCATCATGAACCACTAACACTCGCCGCACACGAACGAAACACTTGCATTTCTCTTTCTCTCCTTCCGTTCGAACCACGAACACACCACACCACCCCCATCGATACACCACTGATCGTGCTGCGTAGATCCGTCTCGGTGCACGTGAACGCGGTGGCGGAATCCAGCACCGATGACGACGAGCTGGACCGGCAGTTTCCGTCATCCGGAAGCGGCACCGACGCAGACGCCGGTGAGGAGGACGGTGCGGTCGTTATCGAGTACATAGAGCTGCGTTACGAAAATGGGGACCCCACGAACTACCACGAGAGTTTGATCTAGGTGCTGCCCGTTTTGTGAACAATTGTGAATATAGTTGCCGTCGACTTATGTGCATAAATAAAGCGAGCGATACATTAATGAGAGCGCGTGGTGTTAGTTTTGATTTTAAGAATAAAAACGAGTCGATAGTGTTTCTAATATTTGCGAATAATGGTTCGAAAGAAACGACAATGTAAACATAACATTGTAAAAAAAAATCATTTTTCATCATTTCTCGTGTCTCATCATCAGGTCTTTCTCGTGTAGAAGTAACTATCAACTGTTCGCCGTTGTTATCACCGTTTTCTCCGGTGCGTTTCGACACGAACGCGGCTAGGGCGACATTCCGACGCAACTAATAATTCTGCTCATCTGCGGGTGGCAGCAGCAACATGCGGGAAAAATTAAATCACTTTCCCTTTTTTCCCCCCCGAACAGGGGCTTCAAAAAGGGTCACTCGCGGCATTTGGCGGTTCAGTTGAGGTTCGTCGCTTGGTGCAAAAACGTTGTGCAAGAAAACAAAACATGCATGCGCGTGTTATTCGTTTGGGCGTTCTGCTGTACGCAGCGGTGCTGCTGCTTGCCGAGTGTTCGCTAGGGAAGGAACCTTCGGAACGGTCGGAATCGACCGAAGCTATAAAGCCTGTGGGGTTGAAGGTGAAAAGTGGTCGCCGTGGTGGTCGTTTTCTAGGGCTGCTGGGACTTCTTACCGGGCTTACGCTCGTGGACTCGCTAGACGATGAGAGTGATCGTCCAAGGCGTTCGGGGTTCGTCAAGATCGACGTCGGCCACCCATCCTCGCTGGATGCGTTTTACGGCGCGTACGGGTACAGCTCGCCGTACTGGACCGGAGGATCGTCGATCAACATCAAGATTCCGTTCCGACCAGCCGGGAGCGAATTCGAAACCATGGCACTGTTCCCATTTCCCGTACCATTCCCACCAACCGGGCCCGCGCACTTTGGAGCAACGGCTGCGACGGGTGTAATCGAACCCCGTCCAACGATCTTTTCCGATCCCATCCCTGTCACCGCAAACGGTCCGGTAGGTATCAAAGACTTAAACGCTCGAAACAGCGATGAACGTTTTCAACAAGAAAAGCCTCCCTTCTCCAGGGGACGATCGCAGCGGATGAGGTGGTGGAACAGCCATCGTCATCGAGGAAACAGAAGCTGGCGGTTAGAAAACCGGCCCCAACATATCACCGGTCTCGTCCGCTGAAAGTGAGCCCGCCGCGAACGATTCGCAGTACGGTTCGGGCGGATGAGCTGGAAGACGCAGAACTAGAACCGGACACGACTGAGCAGACTGTGACGGAGGATCCCCAGGAGAGCGGTGAACCACCAACCACCATCGCCGTCAGCAATGATCCCACCGAAGCGCCCACTAATATTCCAACCGCTCACGAACCGTCCATATCGGAGGATCCGGAACCAGCCACCCCGGCGTCGATCATTGAATCGGAGCTCAATTACGTCACCCAGCCGGTGATTGCGTCGTCCTATCACACCCACCAGCACAGCCTGGCGGATGTGTCCGCGATCGAGCTGACGACGACCGCAGGCGATCTGTTTCTGCCGAGCCGGGCCGATCATTGGCAAAATTATTACGGTAGTGTCGCACTGGATGCGTCTAATCGACCGTACGGGTTCCTGCCGATTGCACCATCACAAGCAGTACACTGATTGTCCCGTGAGGCTCAATAAATGCATCCCTTTTCTTCCACACCACCTCACCGATGTCTCGACTTCACCTCCCCCCGATGGTGCCTAATGTGCCAAAACATAATGGCGCTTACGTAAGAATCGCCACCAGAAAGTGTCGCATTATGTTTTCGGTGCCATAATCGCATCCTCCAGTGCTGTGTGTCCTTGCCAGAGCGGGACGGTGAAACTCGCGGCTAATTGTCCCTAACTGCTGGGCCCGGCCCTACCCAGTGCCTACCCCGGTGGGCTGGACTGTTTTCAAGTGGAGGTAATAAACGCACGTACGACTAGCGAAACCCAAGCCCGCCGTGCCCAGTTGTGCTGTGGGCCTTTGGTTCTTTGTTTTGGCTCACCAGCTAACGATTATCCCTGATCGCCGGCCAGGAGCGAAAAGGAGAAGGGTTGCGTGTCTGTCCAGGGCGTCGTATGCGTCTCGTTGCCTGACGATTTTTTTTCTTCTTTTTTTGAGTTCGACTACCCTGCCGGGAGCGCGTTGTACGTCAGGCTGTATGAATCGCTGATGCTACCGAAAGGAGGGGGTGGAGCAACCACTTCAAACCCACACACTACTGACTGGGGTTTTTCCCCAGACATCGTTCGTTCACCGTTCACTGGGCGAACGCTCGGGAACGACAGGTGCCGGGAAAAGTTCTGCCTGCTGTCTGCCGTTGCTCGCGCCAACTTAATGAATTGCCACGGGCATAAGACCAAAAAAACACAGCACAATACATTGCGGTTATGATCGAGCCGAGGTCGTTTTTTAGGTATCTATTTTTACCCAAACTCGGTAATGATCTTCTGCTAATGCGTCTCAGGCCATTGTGATGTAAAGTGGTGTTCGCAATCGTGTTGGATTATTTGTTATCTGAGAAAAAAAAACAGCTGTGTCTAAGCAGACTTCTAAAGCGTGTCCATGTTTTCTATAGCTATCATTCTAAATTAGGGATATTTTTATGTTTCATGTATGAAAGGTGATCAAGTCAACATAACAATAAGATATTTTTTGAGAAACATTTTTAAAATAAAACTTTTGCATTTTTATCTTTGCACAATTTTTTTTTTTTTGCACTCAAGTTTCCTTTATTTAAATGTAGTTTAACACTATTTTTAATTTAAAAAGGGCTATAAGTATGGTTCATAAATTCAGTTCCGGCTTCGTTAGAATATTAAGCAGGATCATTTGTGGTGTGTTAGAACTACTTCTCAGACACTAACGTTCTAAATTAACGTTTACCGTTTTGATTTCAGGTTATAAAAAGTTTAAATTTGATACACTTCAGCACCGCTGATTTGTATCTGTTTGGTTTGTAACCCACTGGAAAAACTAACAGACATGAACAACCCTTCTTCCATTAAGCGCGACGGATCATACATTTCACCATGTAAGGATGTTTATCCTGTCCGGATCAGCCAACGGCCAACGTCTCGACGATCGGCGATCACTACCCCTTTAAATGCCGGGAATTGGAAATGGCTTTTAGCGCCATTAGTCCGGCAAATGCGCACGTGGGTAACCATTGCCCTGTGAACAATCGAACGCACCATCCGGCCATCGCGGGGCCCGATCTTGGTGGTGCCGTGTTTTCATTGCAGTTTTACAGTGCTTTTTTATCGTATCGTATAGCGTAGCCATAAAGTGAAGCGACCACTCACGATCGAAACCGACGGAAGGATCGTGTTCCGCACAGGAAGTTCCCACGACGATCGTTCCAGTCGTCCCTATCGGCGAACCGAGCACGAGCCGGCGCCCCGACCATTTCCGGGGACGGGGCAACATCCTGACGATACAACAGACGCTGCTGTCGTCGCACCGCAAGCGCACCCGCCCACCAAAACCAAACTCTGTCCCAAGGGGAAGCAATGTGCCAGCCGTCGTCGGAAGACGTGTAAACTGGAGCCTGAAAGCCTGCAACCCCTAACCAGTGTCTTAAACGAACGAAAAGGAGAAGGGATAGAGAGAGAGAGAAAGCAGGAGACATCTCCTGCTCGCCTGGCTCCTCAATTAGAGTCGCTCGTGGCTTTTGCTACCGGCGGCGACTTGACTTGGCTGCGAGTCTTTGAGTTTGGGTAGCGAACGGGTCCCGCTCTGCTCGAAGGACTGGATATTTAAGAATGCGTGTAAACGTTTCGAACGCTATCAGTTCACCAACCGAGAGCGCACCGTCAACACGCGCCCAACCCAAGTTAGCAGCAGTGAAGTGTTTGTGATGTAATGAAGTATTGCTGCAGTTAACCATTCAAGAAACATTTCGAGATCTTAAGTGTAAAAACAAACGGCGAGCGAGGTTAAAAATGGCGTCCAAAATTGTGTACTACTGTGCCATTGTTCTACTGTGCGTTTCCTCCGTGATTCGAAGTGTCTCCAGCTATGCTATAGGTACGAATCTTGAAAAAGATGTCATCAATATATGTGCTCCAAAAGGGTGTTTAATTTGAAATCAATCAATGACGATGAAATTCTCGTTTGTTTGTTACTATAGACAAGACAAGCTCAGCTGATGCGGCGGCTCTACAAGTCATGAATGAATTCCAAACACGTCTGCACGCCGAAGGAGTTAATCTTGATCCTAAAGGTAAGCTTAATAGCGATGGTTGCAATTTCATGACATATGTTACACATCTCCGTGTAAGATATCTCCAAGCTTATGGTATGCCAAGAAGCTTAGATGTTACCGACCAACGTGGACTAATCAATATGTTTTTTTCTCTTTTTCCAGAACTGTCTGTAGAGACTTTCGATGAGCTAGAAGTGCTGCGTCTTCTGCCAACCATCATCAGCTCCCTCAAGTCTGGTTCCCTAACCTCTCTCGAGCAGGACGCATTTGAGCATCTCTACGGCAGCATCTGGGAGCTCGTCGTCGAAGAGTCCCACCGACAGCGGGGACAACCACGCAATGCCATCCTCAGCGCACTGTTGGCTTCCCCCGAGATGCGTCAAACTCCACCAGCCAACCGACCTAAGCTCTCCAACGACGTCGAACACTCGAACGCCATCGCGAAGGACGTCAAACCGAAGGCACAAACTTCCCTCTCCAAGGAGGCTCCCTCCCAGCGCGTGCTCCACATGGCCGCCGCAATCGTGCAGAAGTACTACCTGCGGCAAACGAAGCTTGCCACCGCGAACAAGCGCAAGAATGTGCTAGCACGGCGGCAACAACGCCTCCGGGTAGCTGATGTCCACGCCAAACAACTGACGGCCGACTCGATCCGGGTGACGATCGAACTACCGCGCTACAAGCGATCCGTTCCGAAGCACAAAACGAGGACCGAGGAAGTGGAGCAGGAAGACGCTGATATGGAGGCGAAGATATTGGCCGCCATTCAGGCGCAGATTGGAAATCCCAGCCTGGAGGAGGAAGAGGACGACGATGAGGAGGATGAAGAAGAACCGGCACATCTTGAGGACGATTCGTCCGACTACCTGGATGATGAGGCGGACTACATGGGCATTCTTGGAGACGATGACGACGATGATGATGATGATGATGATGATGACGATGATGCGGATAATGATGAAGACGATGGTAGATTGTTCACGGCAAATGCGCACGATTTCGAGAACCCATCCTTCAATGAGCTGCTGGTGTTGGCTGCCCGGCATCGTGCCATGCAACAGCAGCGAAGGAAGCAGCAACAACATTATGCCTATCGCAAGTCCGCATCGTCGCTACAGAGCAGCTACGAGGACTACTAACCGCACAGATCCAACAGTCAGTGAAAGTGGAGCGAGTCGGTCAAGATATGTGGAGCATATCTTCGTACGTGTCGTGATGTTTGTAGTATTTGTAAGCGAAAGCCGTTCTCCAATCGTACCCAAAACTGTAAATACTTTAAGACATAGCGTGTAAGCCTTATGTTAATGGTTATAATTGTTAGGA
>JXXA01018349.1:0-12074 GCA_000956255.1 Anopheles punctulatus
TGTGGGACGATGGATCCTCGGTTGGTGCGATTTTTGTCAACTCATCGGTCCCGGCTTTTCTGTCCAAGGTACGCTGGAAGAATTCGATTTGACATTGTTTCGTAATGTACATTTTAATTATTTCTCCGATTCTGGCATCGTACTGCGAGACGAGAAGCGATACGAGACATGCAGCAGAGAAATCTAACCCTCGGAACCAGTTACGGTACCTTGACGTTCCGCTCGTGTCTGTTCGCACTTTGACGTGCAAGCACACAAATAATTATGCAGAAAATTTCCATCATATTTAAGCCTCTAGCATGGCTGACATGTAGTTCGCGTCGATCGGTTGGAGAGTTGTTTTACAGAAGCGATCGATCACGAACTGTGCTTGGGAAGCGTTCGCTGTTGAACGAAACCGATGAAAAAACCCCGGCTTTGGCGCTTCTTGGAAGACTGCAAGATAACGCTCTGTTCTGCGAATCTTTTACTGCTGCAAGATTCCGTGATGGTATCGAAAGTATATTTTGTAGTAATACTTTAATTTTTTTGCTTTTGCTACACGCTCAGTTCTCGAACTCAGCTAATTATTAAGCCCGTCGCCCACTACCCCGCTGTTCGACACCGGTTGTTTTGATGACGTGAAACGATAATGACACACTTACCGCCATGGCGGGGTTCGTTTTAAACACACGCCGGACTCGGTACCAGTCGGCAACCGTTGATTTGGCCGCTTTAAGGTCAAACCTTGAGCTGCACACTTCCGCTTTCGCCAGCCCTTACAACGTGATTCCACCGGCATGACACGCGTCTGTTTGTCCCATTCCCATTCCTGACATTGGCCGCTTAATGTGACCGGATGTGAGTGGTTCGCCCGGAGCCTTTGTTTACGTTTGCGGCCCGGTCTGCTGGGTTTAGTTATGAAATTCGAGCAATTATTCACACCACCTGCTGGTTGAATGAATTCGCAACTACGGCTCGGTTTCCTCGCTGTCTGGGGAGATCTGTGAAGCAAAAAAAAAGGAAAACAGCCGGCATCGTTGTTGGTGATGCAATGAAAAACACATGTCAAACACGATGCGTTTACGCGTCGCATTATGCCTTCCGCGCAGATGCACTCGTTCCCATTCAATCAAGCAAGTGCAAAACAATCTTCGCTCAACAGGCTCTGCCGGTAAGGCACGAAGTTAACGCCGATAAGGCCCAAAACGCGCTCCCGTTTAAGTGGCTTGCAGTTGCAAACAAACAAACGCGCTTTATTACCACATTCACGCATCGGCGAGAGTTTCTTTGGCAGTAGGAATCACACATTCCCGGCAGCGCAGAACAGAGCAGTGCTGTTGAGTGCAAAGTGCGTCGGTTCCTTCTGACGTCAACCATCAAACCCATCTGACACTGGCCCTTCGGCCCGACGGTCGGCGGTGGCTGACCACGGCCTTCTGTTCATTGGCCTAGTAAATATTGCCTTAACATTAACCACCCTCCCGTGGGTGCGATTACATCTTACCGCCGCCTCCGTTTTGGGGCAAGCAAAAGAAGGTCGTTGGTCGATTTGTAAACGCAAACGCAGAAGCCAAAACAAAATCGTGGTAATTTTTGGCCTTATCAGTCCTTCCGTCTGGCTCTGGACGCAGCATGCGTGGGAAACGTGCCTATTTTCAACCACCGATGGGCGACGACGACGACGACGAAGACGGTTCATGGGGCAAGGTTTAACGTTCATTAGCATATTGCGATGCGGTAATTAATAATGCTGCCGGCCATGTTTGCTGTGATGTTTTCAATTTCAATTTATTTTTGACGGAATGGCTCTGTGGTTCGTTTACAGTACCGCCAATCCCTCGGAGGACGCTTCCGTGCAAGACCAACCCTATCTCAGTGTCTGTAATCGATGATACGAAATCGGAACGATATATCAAAATGTAATCAAAGGCCTCATTCTGGCCACAAACCACCTCAAAGGATCAAAGGGCAACAAGACCTCCCGGTGGACAGGAGGCAGAAGTAATTAACTTTTTACGTTTCATTTAGTTTTATTCGGTCATCTTCAAACATATCAAAATGCATTAAATGTTTTTACCTTACTTATAGTTATCCTGAACAGATGAAGATTGTGTAAAGGCTAATTTCAATCTCGGTGGTGGATACGCCTTTGATCAAAGTCACCGCAAGCAATGTTGTGTTCTAGTTGTTGGTTTGGCGCTATTTGTAAAACAAATCTTTTCAATTCACGTAACGGTTTTTTTCAAACTGTCTGATAGTAGACAACATATCCTTAACAGACTAGTAATTTTTCAATTAAAAATAATCATTCCTGCTCAAAGAAGGCCAGCTGCACCGATGTATTGTATAATAGTTTAGAACATTAATGATTCATTTAAAACTAACATATTTTATATTTCATAAAAATAATGAAGGATTTCGCATAGACCACTGTCCCTTGCTATAAAATGTTCCACAAGAAATGGAACCCGGTGCCATAAACCAATCGGTCAACTTCGTTGACATTTCGGAACCCATTGTTTTGCTCGCTGTCAATACGCATGGCCGCCCGCACAAACGTATCTGTCATTGTTTTTTGTCGTCGGAATTTTTTGTGAAGCTCTAAAATTGATGTTTTTTTGTGTCGAAAGCAGCGGAAACTGGACCGGAAAAGGAGCGCATTCCTTCTCCCGGTCGACGTTGGCCATTATTCCTTTGTGTGCGATAATACAGCGAGTGTGCCTTGCTCGCAATCGCACCGTATTCTTCCCGCAGCAGAGCGGCGGTACGGTGCCTGGACTCTGCGGCACCCGTGCGCTCGAAAAGAAAGTGTATCGTCGATGTGAAAAAAGCAAGTGCGATAGGGAAATTGCTGTATTTCGGTAGTTCGGTTCAATAAGCAGCAGGTTGTGTATGAAGTGGTAGAAAAAAGCAGCCAAAATACGTTTCCCCTGTGGGTGCATCTCGCAGCGTTCGACCCGGTGAGTTAGTTTTTCTTCCACACTTCTTATCACTCTACCAAAACACACACTCACAAGCACATAAGCAGTAGCACCAGCAGCAGTCGCGGCAGTGACTGGGAAAAACCCAACAACATCCATTCCCCTCTGCACCAATGGTGCCCAATGTTGGATGCTTTTCCCTCACCGATCGAAGTTGTTTACTTGCCGTAGCGCGGTGATGATTGCGAAATTTGAATAATCTTGAGCGTGGAGAAAAGCACTACTCCTCAGTCCCTCTTTCGGCATGACTGATAAGATACACCGCGCAGCGGGAGAGGTGGATGGTTTGCTGCAGTTTTGACCGCGCTTCATTAGCGGGTGGTATTGATTATCTGCCAATTTGTGGCACCCGCCTGGAGGTGTGGTGGTAAACGTGTATATCAGCTCCTGTGTTTGAGCTCGCCGCACCGTGACGAAAGCGCAGAGTAAACACAGAGCGATAGTGGCAATAAGATGGATCTATTCAACCGCGAGGAGTCGATATCGAACCGGAACCGGATTTTATCTATCGCTGTTTGCATAACGAAGGGTCAATCGATCTAACAACCGAGAAGTAATCGATTTTTCGCTCAGATAATCTGTACGTTTTAATTTCCTCTTTTGTTTTTTGTTTTTGTTTTAGCAGATCGATTAGGTATGGGAATCGGTTTTCTTCGTTATTATTAAAATCTCCTTAATCTCGTGCTGCCATAAAACGGGAATATTCTTTCATTCGGTGCACATTTTCACTCTCCCTTCTCTTGAGCACGGTCAACAATCGCGGATGTGCAATATGATGGAGATAAAAGGTGTGTTTTTTTTGCTTCCCCACACACCAACACCCTCATCGGATAAGTTCCCGCAGTAGCCCGGTTCAGTGAAATGGCTTTAACAATCTCCACTTTTACTGACTTCTCATATCGTCATCGCAGCAGCCTGTGCTGACCGATGCTGAAACGAGGCAGTAACGTCACTGTGAGAAACAGGGTGGTTCAACCATCCAACAACCATCACCCGACACACGAAAGCTCCAGCTTCTCGCTTGCACCGGTCGTCATAAAAATGGATTTCCACATGGTTCCTTTCAACCGATTGCGTATTCGTCCTTCCAATACGCACACACTGATAGCGCGGTTCAACATAATATGTTGTTGTGTGTGCGTGCATCCGTAAACGGACAGGGCTTTCAGGCGTGGTTACGGGCACGTCGCTATTGATCTGTGTGGAAGCAAACCTTCAATTCGGAAGACAGTGGAAATGAGTGTGCTCCACAGGGAAAGGAAAACTCTCGTACGTACAAACACAGCCGTATCAGGTGTTGCCTACGCATCTTTACTACCAATACCATTCACGTTGATAAATCACCACCAACACACTCGTGAAGGTCCTGGTTGGTGGAAAAGCGCACGGAAGGAGGTGTTTTTCTATGAATATTTATCGCTTATTAGTAATTTTATAAGCTACTTCTCAAAAAACCGAACCACTTTTTAAGGAACAAACATTTTTGATTTAAACACAAAATACACAAAAAGTACACAATGCTCTGCATAGACACTTTTCCTGCAGGCTGCGGCATCCGACGCCGTCATCGAACGGAATACCGGTTGCACAACTACAAACGCGCTCGAAGTAATCGTGATAGGCTCCCGTTGTCTCACCTGCTGCATGATTTTCCCCAGTCCCCATGGCTTCCATGTGTTTGTTCTGGTGGAAATCGTGCATCCCGTTTTCCACTCTACTTATACTTTCGAACTTGACTGCCGTAACTGCCAGCAGCATTCCAGCACACATCCTGCTCCCCTCGTCTTTCTCTCTCTCTCTCTCTCTCGCTCGTTCCGTCGCGAAGGAATCCAATCTTTTGATCATCATTTTGTGATTCAACGCGCGTTTCAGTGGCTGTTGTCACCATACGGCAATTGCTGTGGCATCTTTCTTACCGATACCGAAGGATATGGTGTGAGCGGCGTCTTCTTTTAGCAACTCGGGTAGAAATCCACACTTCACATCCCTTAAACCGTGTCGGTGTGTACTGCCAGTCCGTCAGTAGGGGAACGAAAAAGGGAAAATCGATTTCGAACGCGCGTTCGCGTTTGACGTCATACGGACGACTGGCTGGTTGGCTGGGTATGGGCGCTCTTGTTCGTCTGCACGAAAGCCCGCATTTTTCGGGGCTTCAAACCACTCGAATGCACGCCGCATCCGAGCATCCAGTGTAAGGGCTCTCGTGGGGTTTTGCTTGCAGTTTCACGTAATATTCGTGGGTTGGAATTTTTCATATTTTTCCGCAGCAAATTTTCGAGCCCCACACGAAGGCTAGTTCTTTCAAAAGTACGGATACGAAGCAAGAAGCACGCAAATTTAATTGTTCGCAATAATTGGACAGCTGGTGCGGTTTAAAATCAATATTGATTTCGAGCGAAGGAAAACCTATCAGTGTTTCGAGGCCGCCAGGAAAGAAACTGGACTCTCCCTAACTCGGTCCTTGTTCGAATGGGGAAGTAGGCAACTCCTCAACAGCAGCAGCAGCAACAAGGTTGAAAAAAGGCGGTCAGTAGTGTATCAAATTTCTTCATTACCCCGTTTTCTTGCTCCATTCCCTTTGGCCACTCGGAAATGGGAGCAACATCCTTCAATTGTCACTTGAACGATAAAACACAGACATACCCACACACACTGCAGTAATGGCGCTTCTCGGTTCCATGCCAGTTTAAGGGACTATTACACGTTCGGAAGCTGATAAAAGCGTTGGCAAAAAACGCGTCGGTGAGAAGCAAGAAAGGAAATCTATTGTCACTGGGGGGAAAAACGCCACCGTGACAGAAAGGTGCCTACATGATGCATCGTCTCAACATCGTCGAACAAACACAAGCATGTGTCGATGGACGGAAAGTGTCACTTGTGTGTACGGCGGCATGATCGTCCTTCCTCCGGCTCATCCTAATTATGCCATTCGCATAAACCGCAGCAAAGAGAGAAGGAGGGCTTGCTTGCTTGCTCACGTTACCGCCCACGCCGCCTGGCTGCCAGGTGAACGACAGGACGGTTACAGTTGACGAGTTGCACACAGTTGGCGGAAGTGCAATGGGAATTTAATGCCACACATAAGGCTCCCGCTCTCTGTTTGCTGCCTGCTACAGCAGAAAATGGGGCTAACTAAAAATGTGTGTGGACAATCTTAAAAGCAGCAGATGGAAGAGCGCGTCAAAAAAATGCGTCAAAAAGTAGTTACAGTATGAAACAGAAAACTGAAACATCCGATCTCCCTTGTATTTGAAAGAGGTGTTGAGGGTGAAAGAAAAAATTAAGAAACCCTTCAGTAACCCTTCAACATTTTTGCGATCTTTTTTTTAAGGCTTTTGGAACAAACGCCTATGAACATTGCCCGTTTCTTAGCAACGAATGAAATCAATAAAAAAATTCGTATTAGAAGCGTCCTTATACGATGAAACCTTCTGTAAATTCATTCTCCTTTTGATAAAAACTGGCATATGATGTACATTTTTCCAAAGTTTATCAACGGCATGCTGGTTTTAGTTGATTTTTATCCCTGAAGATGTCTTAGAAATGCCATGACATCAAGTCTTTCTAATGCCCTTAGAAGAGATTTTCCCAATACGCTCCCGTAAGACTCGTACGCTCATGGGACGTACGATTTAAATGTTTATTCTGTGCTCATTTGCACGGATTCTCGCGAACGAACTTGTTCCACAGGAAATTTCAATTTTGTATGTCAGTTTGGCGATAATTTAGTACTCATTGATGTCACTAAATTAAATTCTGATTTCTGCATAAAATAAAAACTCGAATTATAAGAACTTTTTTGCAAAAAAAAACCCTTTGTACATAAGACTCGCTTGTGCCTCCCGCATCTTCTACGGGAGTTTTTTTTGCGTGTATTATTGTTGCTATCACTGCTCCCGTTGTGCACCAGGGAGGATACCAACAAGCGGCGTTGCTGCTGCTGGTGTCGTTTTCCTTCGGGAGGAAACGATGAAAAAAAGCACGAATAGAGCTCGCTTCAAACGGGAAAATAGCCGATCGGAGAAGGCAAGCAAGAGGAAGCGGGCGGGAATACTTTATGTGCAGCCGGTCTGGGGCCGCTCCCCATCCGTCACCGGAACGAAAGTGTGAATATGCGGTAAGGATGGAAAAAATATCCTCATTCACCACACCATTCCTCTCGCACTTCGTGTTTTTTGTTGCTTTTACATCCAAAAGGCGCATAGCATCTACCGGTAAAAGATAGGCATTGGACGACTTTTTTCTGAATCCTGCCCATGGTTGGCTGAAGGGAGAAGTTTGCAAATAGAGGAAGCGTGGATGTAACACACATACACACACACACACATACTGCGTTGCGCTGGTTTCCTGGTGCCAAGCCTGATGGTGGCCAAAAATGCCGGTCTTTTCTCCCTTCCACCCTCCCCGGACAAGGACGACTCGTGCACGGCGATGCGTCGGTCGTTGTGTGTCCTTAGGTGGCAGGTGCGCATGCGCTAGCTCTTCCTTTTGCATGACGTATACGTTTGTGTGTGTTTGTGTGTTTGTGCCATATGGTTTCCCGTTTGGACACGGATACATTCGCAAAAACTCCCCCTCGCTATGTATGTGTGACACAAATACTACGTCACCATCCAAACTTCGGACGTTTTTCCGAGCTTTCCCGAGGAAAGAGAATGCCCGTCCGTTTCGAGTCGGTGTCCGACGCGCCGTGTGTCGTCGTAGGTTGGAGATGGTCTGTTAGTCTCGGGTCGGTTGGTCTGTTCAGTCGAGTGATAGTCGTTGCTGCCGGCCGTCGTTGCGTCGTTGTGTGACCAACGCACTCGTCTCGTGCCCGTTTTGCACGCCGCGTGAGCCGCCTTCTGGCGTGCGCTGGCTCCCCCCAAAAAAGGTGTGTTAGTGCGTACGTTACAGCGTGTGAGCGAAAGAATCGCGTGTGATAGAGCCACGGGGCGTGAATATTACTTTCTAATCGTTATTCGGATTGAGATAAAACTAAAATGAAACGGTTCCATTATACAATCCTGTCGTGCTGCTGTAATGTGCACCGTGCAGGCATCGTGGATAATGCGCGTGGTTTATGTAACCGCCGATCATATGGCTGACCTACTGACACTTTTCCACAAAATATTTGAGCGCCTTTTTCCCACTCGCAGCATCAAGCAAACGAAACGACGTGATGTTTCGTAAAGTGGCTGCGCGCTCGAAAGAGTCCCTGCGGTTACAAAAACGAGAATCGCTAATTTAGAACGTGTTTAAGGACGTCTTGTGCGGTGGTGTTCCAACTAGCTCGGCAAATGTTTTGACGCATCTCACTCCTCCCGTCGAGTGTTTCCAAGAATTTCTCACTAATAGTTTGGCTTCTGCTTCTCTTTGTAGGATCACATCAAAACGAGCGCTGCTTCGTGCCCGGTGTATACATCATCCTGGCAACACCCCATCCATCCCGGTCGGCGAGTGTTTGCGGCTCCACGCTAAAGAGTGCACTCAACGATAGCTTGGAAGGTACATTTCGAATGCCCGTGTCGTCGTCGTGTCTGGCGACCCTTGGTGGAGCCACCAGCCACACGCTGAAGTGTGGGTGTGAGACAGTGTGAGCGAGAAAAAGCTAAATTGAGAGAGAAACAGAGAGAGAGAAAGGGAAAGAGAGAATCCTGTCCCGTGTCGTTATCCTTATCAGCCGCAGTCCGCGTCCGTGTCACGCAGGACATTTACACAAACACTAACACATACACATACTTATAAACACCATACAAGACAGTGCGCTTTCTCCAGGCAGGCTGGAAGGCGCAGGCGGGGAACGTAGGGATATGGTTTGAAGTGGTGAAATATAAAACAGCAAAGTGCTTCCCCTGCGTATAGCGGTGTATGAGTGTATCCGCTAGGAAGAATTAACACACAGGAAACACGGTGAAAGGCCACGAAAGGAGAAGGAGCGCAAAAAAATCCAACCGGTGAAAACAGCTAATAATTAACGTTGCAAATACCGCGGCGCTGGGTAACGGTTTTGCGAAAACAAATTCTTGCAGTCAGAGCCACAGTCACAGTCCTTAATTCCGGCGACCGTGGATGCGGAAGTCAAACGCTAAAAAACGCCCCGGTGAAGGAAGAACGTATCTACGTGTAACAGTGCGTTTGTTTGTAAGTGTAAACTTCCGGTGAATTTAACCGAGCAAGAAAAAAGGCGACGTTAGGGGAGGGGGAGTGTGAGACTACTTCTTCCACTGTGGTGTGGTGTGATAGATTTGTGTTTCCGGTGTTGCTTCCTTGCTGCGTTTACGTCTGTTTTGGTTTTGCCCGGACGGTGACGGGAAAGCTACGTGCCGAAGTGTGTGTTTCTGTGTGTTTGTGCGCGTACTGAGGGTGAAAGGTGAAAACGGAACAGAAACAGGAGCGAAACGCACTCACCGTCGTGTTTTCCGTTAGTTTCGGAACACGGTATAGAACGACGTCTTGACTGGTAAGTGCTTTAAAAAAAAAACTGACAAATAATTAGTTACCAAGGGGATGAAAACAACTTTCGATGGGGAGGCTATTTCTAGATTTCAGAAAAAGATAAGGGCAAGCAAAACAAACCCGTAAGCAAAATTCATAAAATCTGATTTGTTTTTCATGATCGTTTTGAATACTTTGTCCCCCCCCCCTCAAAACAGAACGTTGAACTTCAAATAGTTAATGTATTACTGGTTTTGAAATATGCTTAGAGGCTTTCTTAAGCGTATAGTTTTAGTTCTGATCTCGAGAAATTATCGTTCTTAAAGGAATTGAAGACTATAATATGGATTTAGATGTTTTTATTGCGTTGACTAAGGTATTTGTTAAATTTATAGTGAGGCATGGTCGTTTTCATAATAGTTTTATAAAATCTTCATGTGACAAGATGATTTTCAAAACTCCCTTCAACATCCCGAGCGTGGGTGGATAGAACATGACGGCTGGCAAAAGTTCATGCTTGTTATAAGACATAAAACAAAAAAAGTATACCACCTAACGTCCCACACACGGTACACATATTTGCAGTCTTGGGCGCACTTGGGAGCGCAAAAAAAAAAGAATGAAAAACATTACCCCAAAGTAAACGAAAAACTCCACGCAATGACCCACCCTTTCAGCAAGGATGTGGTGAGCCCGAAGTTTGAACCACTTCAAAGAAAACAACAACAGCAGCAGCAAAACTGCTGGAAAGTAAAAACAAACCTCAAAGAGCAGTGAGCGTGAAATGTGCGGCGCGCATCATGATGACGGCTGCTGCCGGTGGGAGCCCTTGCCCTTGTCGCACGCAATGAACTGCCTCTAACCCTCTGGAGCGTCTCTTTAGGAGAACGCCATCATCATCCTCCGAGAAGTCCTTCGAAGAGTGCGCATTACTTTGGTCCCCGGATTGGTGAGCCAAAAAGGAGCTACAAAATGTCGCCTTCCCTTTGGCCGGTGGGATGAGGTACGAGTTGCTTCTTCTGGTACATTTCGTCCTTGTGCCTGCTCCGGGGGAATTGCTTACGGGCGTTACCCATCGGTTGCAGTGGTGGTGGTTCGGTTGTACCGGAGTGTCTCTGATATCTGGTTGTAATTTTCTGCATATTTAAACAAATTGGAATTAAGCATACGAAAGCCAAGAAGTAAATCGGGCACTCGTAGCGGTGTGCGCTGCAAGTGCCGTACTTTACCGTTTAGCCACTTTGCGTTGCTTTTTTGCTGGCCCTATTTCGTTAATCTTATCTTCCGCGCACTTCCGTGTGCGCCCCCAGGGCCAGGCGCTCATGTCACCAGCAAATGGAGATGAAAATGTGGAGCCAATTTAGAGTGCGGCATAAGTAAAAATCGTAATCTAATCCCTTTTCCAGCCATTACAGAGTAGGAAAACGGTCGACGCAGTAGTTAGCTTTTTTCTCCCCCGGTCCCGGTGGTGGTAGTAATTAAAATCAGATTGAAACTCACTGATTAGGCCCGTAATTGCCGTGTCTGTCGCTAAGCAAGGCCAATTATCTGGCTCTCTCCGGTGCGTGTGCTGTGTCCGGAGGACATTTGCGGATGATTTGCGAGCCGCTCGCTGGCAGGCAGGGAAAGATTGATCCTGTTTCGTTGGGTCGCGCAAACCAACCCAATCCAACCAGGCTAATCCTGCGATTTAGCGGAGCAACATAATCAATTTAGTGCGCAGGGCTCGGCCTTGTATGTGCAAAAAGAAAGCACACCGCTCGAAGTCACTTGATGATGGTTAATTATCGCGTTAAATCATTGTTAATGTGACGGAAAATTTGTGAGGTAAAAAATGACAAAACTTGTAACCTTGTATTGCGTCTGGTGCGCGTGTTACGCTGATCGCACTATTTTATTGAGATAATTAAACAGCGAAATGTAGAAATAATTCTCCTGGTTGTGGTGCATCCAGTTAATGTCTCGATGGTGGTGGTGGTGAGGGTGGTGGTTCAAAATACGTTAGATATTTTCCTGCTCACCACCAACATCGCTATTTGGTGTATTATTCTACTGTTGCCAGAAATGGTTGGCGTGACGGAATGAAGGCATGGATTCGCATGCTGATAAGCCGAGTCTCTCATTAGCCATGCTCCATAATTGCCCGAGCCAGGCGGGCTCGGTGGTGACGAAGGAAGGGTCCGTGATTAATTAATACCGACTAGCGCGGCAGCAATTCGGACCGGCATTTTTGCCATAAAAAATTATGTAGCTACATTTATCATGAACGCAAGTCCGCGAAACAAAAGCTCCTTCGCAGGACATAGTGTGCAATATACTAAAGAGGTGGTCTGCCTTTTTTTTTGTGTGTAGACACACAAAATATGGAAATAAATTGGGAAAACAAGCTCTCTCTGACTTGTCGGAATGAGCAAAACAAGAAGGCAAGCGAAGGTTGCTAAAAATAACACCACGCGCGGAAGCGTAACGGACGGTGATTTGAATTGGTCGTTATCATCTGCAAATATCCTGAGCGCCAAACTGGCCGGCGGAGAATCATTCCTTTCTAGCCTTTGGCTACTAACCCCAGCCAAACCGGTGCCCTTTTGCTATTTTTCCCTCGCAGGGAAGCAAACGGAAACGGGAAGCGGTGTGCGTTAGAAGATTTACTTTTGTAACACATTTACACCCGAAATCTTCCCCTACCTCCCTCCCCCT
>JXXA01018351.1:0-11317 GCA_000956255.1 Anopheles punctulatus
TTTTACAGTATTTACTGCGCAAAATGTGAATTTTGTTCTTGAATCGAATGTGTCTGTACCGATGATCTGAAATCGCAAATTACCTGCCACCCAACGAACATTGATGTGAACGTGTGAATAAGTTTGGACCAAGGATCTCCAACAGACGGCCAAAAAATGCTCTCCCGTGCTGCAAATGTGTTTCGCAAGAAGAAGTCAAGAAAGTCGTCTAGTCTGTCCGGTTCGGGCGCCGCCACCGACGAACACCAGGGCACGGATACGAACGCTAGTGAAACAGAAACCGAGCCGGACGATTGCAGCTGCCACTCGGAACCACCGGTTCCGCTGCGTCCCGGATCATCCGAAGTATCGTCCGTCTCACCTGCATCCTCCACCGAATACTTCCAAGTTGAGCCTGAAAAAACGCCAACAGCCCCATCGAAGGAAACGCCGCACAAAGAAAGCGGTAGTTGGATCGCACGCCGACGAAGAAGGACGTGCGAGAAAGAACAGCCCGACGAGGAGCCCGGGGGCGCCAGTCTTACATCCACCCTGCTGTCCACCATCCGGCGGGCTCGATCACGTTCACGGTCGCGATCAATTTCGTCTTCAACGATCGCCACCGACGCATCAGTTGACCGTGCCGCTGTGAAGCTGCTTCCCACATCGAAAAGTACGCTAAGTAGTCCTGCTACTGCAACTGTTGGTGGTTGTTATGATGATGGTGCTGTTGGTGGTGTCACTTCCCCCGCACCGCCGTCCTCCCTACGGCACAGCACAACAGAGAAACAGTTTGCACCGGGTGTTGGTGGGGTCTGCTCGGTGAGCTTCGCATGTGACACGAAGAACAGCGAGCAAAAGAAGGATCATCACCTTCGAATCGACGGCGGCGGGCCATCAGACACTGTTGGCGGGCAAGGTTTGACACGATTTCTCTCTCACCCAAACACACACACACATATACACCCGGTTCTTAAGGGTCGACCGCTACTTGCCTCGCGAGCGGATGGCGAATGGTTTTCGTATTGGTTTTGGAGTTTTCTGTTTTGGTTGTTTTTGTTTTTTTTCACGTATTAGATTCTATTTTTATTGCGTGCATGTGTTTGTGTTTTGGTGTGTAATTTTTATGATGATTTGCAGTGTTATTTATGTGTGTCGTTGTTTATGTGTGCTACAATGCTAGATGTGTTTAATGTGTTTGTTCCCACCCATTATGTGTGTTTTGCTTTAATAACTTAATGAATATATTGATACTGTTAATTAAAATGCACTCTGGGAAATTAACAACGAAAAAAGATTTCCTGTGTAACCTGTGATAGCTATTGTACAAGGGCCTCAAATTAGCTGTAATGCGCAACTAAGAGGATAATGATTTGTGACATTGATTGTCACATCAAAAGCGGATTCGGTTTCAAATCTTAAATTGTTCATGATTGTGATTCGAATTTGTGAAAAGTAAAATCTTGATACAACCAATCTTTGTTGCCCATCAAGTTGAGTTGAAGAAATTGCCCATCGCAACTCCATATGATAACTTCCATCTCTTAATTTTTTCTCCTGAAACGATAATTTCGTAATTATGTACAACAAATTTCACTTACATGCTTGACCTACACAATTTCGACAACTATTCTCTGCGATTGGTTCCTAATTAACCGCATACTGGATAGCCTTTCACAAGTCCACCTGCGACAATCTTTTATCCGTCCCAGGAATCTTGTTTTCGGTTTAAGATTGGTGCACAAGTCAACTCCACTAATTACATTGGTTTCTACGCTTGCTTTTATAGCAAACGAAAATAAAAGCGAAACTAAAACCCTGCAACGAAACTGCGCCCACCTTCATCACCTTGTTAGTGGCTTGCTTATCGGTGATCGGTTACCCCCCTTAAGGGCCAGGAGAAGACCGCGGACCGTCGTCAAGTCGTTTGAACTTTTACTTCGATTCGCCAGTAAATATTTTAATAGCGCCTCACGCTTCGATCTCCCAGCAGGGGTTAGGCGTGTTGGCGGTTCTCAAGCATAAGGTGCCGACACTACCTGCGCCGCCGAGGTGTGGTTCACGACGGTGAGGAGGAGGTCGCCCGTTAGCGGGTTTCAGTTTCGTTGGAATGGCTGGGAAAAATGGTGAACTCTCCCTTCGATTCTAATGTCAGTTGGTCGGACGCGCATTCGAGGCTAAAAAATAAAAAGTGCATCAATAGTTCCTGTGTTAACCTGTTGATATTTCGCTCGCAATCGTTTATTATTTGCACCGCGCGTGCTATGCGCGAGAAACATTCCAACCCCCGCTGTAAATGTTTATACTCAACAACAGGATCGCCTATCGTCTTGCCGATAGCGGATCGAGCGCTGCTTTCCTTGTGCTATTTGCCAAGGATGGAATTACGCTCCTCCCCCCATGTAATTCTTATTACAATTGGCGTTTTCTCGGTTCGCAATCCGGTGCTGTTCCGTAAGAAGATTCGACCGATCCCGGTGTGCCGGTAGAAAGTAAAAGATGGCCAGAAAGGATTCGCGCCCTGCCAAAGGTCTAATTAAAGGCAAACCGAAATGTGCAACCTTGCCCGCCAGCAATTTCTGCTAACGACACAAGCCTGGAGTCGGAACGGAAAGCGAATTCGAAGCGCAAAAGGCTGCTGCTTGCATTTTACCCCTCGTCTAAGGCTGAAAGTAGTTCCGCCGACGAAACGATCGCAATCGAATTAGCTGCTTCGATCAGCCAGGGTAGAGACGATCATCGAAGTGAAAGGTCGAAATGGTTCGCCGCGACCGAGCAAGAAACAGAGGTTAATAAGAAGCTTTCGTTTGTTTGTGTTTCGTAATGTAATGTGCGATCCGATGAATGATCCCCGGACCAACAGCGGGCCAAAAACAGCTCGTTTATTAGCTTTTCCTCGCTATTTTGCCATGTGGAGGGCTGAAATGAAGATGTAAAGATAAGAATGTCAGAGAGCTAAACGTGAGAAGGGCAAGCAGCTAAATAATTGGTTCGATCTGCAGCTATTGCTGTAATGGAATATGCCGAACTTGCGGCAGTTTAATTTCACATGCCTAATGTTTGTTAGTTGGAGCAAGTCGGGAAGTCGGATGTATTTCTGATGCACATAAGCATTTTTTTATAATTTCTTCATCGCACTACTAGCTCCGAATTATACTACATACCTCCAGCAGCTTCTCACGATGTTTCCGATGATCAAAAACAAGGACTTCACGATGTCCGCAGGAGATCGATCGTTATTCTCTCCAATGGTGTGGTAATTGGATTTATGATGAGCGCCCAATGCACATTGAAAGCCATCGCGCCATACTCTTGGATAACGATCGCTTTGATTTGTTTTGTATATCGCTCGCGGGTACGCGCAGTGGCGGGAAATTATTTGGCAAGTTGGCTAACAGTAAAAAAAAAAACTGGATAAATGTATTCGGGACCTTTAACAGGGGAACAAACACCACCGGCAGCGAAAATAGGGAGTGCTAGCTGTTTTCGATTGTGTTTTGTACAGTGTATGATGATGAATGATGGAAACGCTGCTTGCAGGTTGGCTCCTATTTTCGTGACATTTACTTTTCTGGCTTTTGATCTTCTCTCACCGGGGACTGTGGTGCAGCGCTGTGAATCACTTCTTTCAAAGTATGGCGTTTAATTTGGCACATTTCAGCTTGACGACCTCATGCTGGGCATTCTTTGAACTTCCTCCCCAAAAGCATGGAACAACAATTCATCGTGCACTAACAATCTAAGCCCTCTGAGACAAGGACGTAAAATTTGCTCCCTCTCGGCGCTTAACAATTGCAACAAATGCAATCATAGCGAAGAAGTCTTTAAATAAATAATGGCAGCGAATAGTAAAAAAACCAGCCGACACGAAGGGGGTCTTGATGTGTTGCATAATGTCTTCATTTCGTTAAGCACGACGACGAGCACACCGCTTTCTGTCAGAGACATGCTTCGTACAAGCTATTCTTTCCATGTTGGTCACGAAGTCATCAATGTCAAACGTACTTTGTTTTGGGGAAAACTGGGGAGTTTTGTGCTTGATTGAGTTTCTTTCGTTGCATGTTTTGCCGGTGTCAGAGGATGGGTGGGGTAGAAGCTCATTTGTCGAGTTTGGTTTTGGGTGGGGCAGGTGTTTAACATCTTACTTTCGCTCTAACACAGCGATCGTGATGCATTTTAATTTTATAGAATTGTTATTGCAATTAAGTATCATTATTTTTATTTTATTCTCTTCGAAGCAATGATCTTTAATGCGTTAGAAATATATCTGTTCATATTTTTCTCTGTCATCAACAAATTCCTAAACAAAGTTGAAGCAAACATATACCTTTTTGAGTTGGTTAACAATAATGCCTCCTGCACTGAATGCTTCACATTTAATAACCGTACCACTGCCCTCTTATTCGCCGTTTGTTCATAATATTTTCCGTGTTCATGGATCCGTCACGAATCCGTGCTTTTGTGATGCGAAACTGGATCAACAGCCGCGCTACGTCCGCCTGCTGGACAGCTACTTTCTTCGGCGAAACCTTTTTCGGGCGCCCCATTGCATAATCGGAAATCTTCGCAAATGCGATCGGCGTCGTCGTTCGCCCTTTCGATCAAGTGCTACCGCTGCCATAAGAGAAGCAACAGCAGTATTAATGAAAAATGACCATTTCTTTTCTGCACCAATTCTCTCCGCAACATAATTGCTGTGCGGGCCGAAAATTAAAACAAAACAAAAACTCCTAAAAAATAACTACACCTCAAACGAATGGTGCCGCTCCGGGGCACCGATATAGATAATTGGTTGAAGGGAAAGGATACTACCATTATTATATCCCCGCGTTCCAGCATTTCAGCAACGCAACTGTGAAAGAGGCAAACCATTTATGACAGTTACTTAAAACGGAGTGGGTAAACACTCTGGCGTGTAAAGAATTGCATTATGTGATGGAACATTATTGCTTTTCTTACTGTTCACATGCTCCATGTCCTGGGTTATGCAACAAACAGCATCACAACGGTTCTTTAAAGGTCTCTTCGATGGTTTCCTTTTCGAATTATAGTTGCAGCAAAGACCTTCAAGACAAGCGCGTGTGTCGTAATTGGATCAATTCGTGCACACAAGGGAATCTAACTGAACAAAGTGATACTGTTATTGTGTTGGCGCCTCGCGTGTCCAACAAGAAGTTAGTAGATCGAAGATAATGGTAAAAACCGTAGCATTTGCCTCCATACTGTTTTCGATTGTTATCCTTGTTCCGTCCGGCACGTCATTGAAATCGTTCAGCTAGATTCCTTGTACGTTCTTTTAGCTAGATTTTTATATTTGCTCTCAAATCTTACTTACACACGACCGAAGAGTGTTGCTGCCTATCGCAAATATTACTACATTGTACTAACGAGAACGTTTTTCCTTCTTTTTCTCCCCCAACAACGCAGTCCTATGCGGTAACCGTGTGAGCCAAATGACCCGCGCGTACGATGACATCGATGCCGTAACGCGCCTGCTGGAAGAGAAGGAAAAGGACCTCGAGCTGACGGTGCAGATCGGGAAGGAGCTGCTCGCACAGAACACGCACCTCGAGAACCGGGTCGCCGAGCTGGAGCAGGAGCTGAAGACTTCGAACGAAAACCGGGCGCAGCTCTCGCACGAGCTGCACCAGAAGATCGAGCTGATCGGGATACTGACGAACGATGCCGACGACACCAGTGAGAATGGTGAGTAAACAACGATTGCTAATCCACTGCCAGTGCTCTTTAACCTTCCGGAGACAGGTTCAAGGAACTAGGCGTTTGGGAAATGAATAGCTTCTCTGTGTCTCTGTGCAAGTATTTGTGAAGGGCACCCGGGAATGTAACCTCCTCTCTATTCGCACGTCATCTTGTGCGACGTGCTCCTTTGGTGCAATCAAAATAATAGGAAATAGCTCTATTGTTTGTGCAATAACTCTTCTCCAATCTGCGATAAGCGTGGTCTAAGGGAAAGAAGCGAGCGTATGTTTGAACGTACATGAGCCCCGAAGCTCAGTCGACGTGAGTGAAAGTTATTGGAACGGATCGATTAAATATTGCCAGCGAATAGTTGCCTTCAGTGACAAGATTCATCGCTAGATAAGGTGAACATATAGTCCCGCAACACTTGCGTACTATAATTCAAGTAGTGTTGCATCATATGATTAGCAGCCACGATGCTGACGTCCGAGACTGGAGATAAAACAGCTACGAACTTGACATCTGCAAACCTGTCTTATCACAAGGCAAATGAAAAATGCACCCTCCACTGTCGTGACTGTTGTGACATAGAGTAGAATTCTTTCGGTTGCCGGCGTTTTAATTAGTAAGCGAAGCAACACTCTCCATATTATCGCTAAAATCAACCGTCCCACCGTTTCTTATCAAGAGTACCGCTTCCCATCATCCGCTTGCCAGTCGAACGGGCGCGAATTGCGGCGCAATAGGAGCGTAAACCGAAGCGCACTTGCTTGCATGTGAATGCAACAAAACGAACAGTGTAGTGCAAGCACATTCCCACGTCGCTGCAAATGTTCTAATTTAAGAATTCTACAGACTGCTGTGTAGTGGAGTAGTGGACGCATTGTTTTTCTTCCAGTCGTGCAAAACACTCTGCGGTAACTGAATTATATCGAGCTGAAAATCGATGAAAAAGAGAAGGCAAGTTTGGTATTCTTTTCCCATGTGCTGGTTGTGTGTTGTAACGTTCGAACCTTGTGCACAACACGAAAAGGACACATCAACAAGCGCGGATAGGACAGCGAAAATCAATATAGACCAAAAATGGAACGTTGTTTGTTTTCTTCCCTTTCTACGGTTACGAAATGTCCGTGCAATCGGCCATCGCGTGTGCCCGAATCCGTTTGAACGGTGCCAGTCGGAAAGAAGGTGTTCGCAAGTCGGCAACACAGTGACGTTATCTGCTCCCGGGGGTGGAAAACATTTTTGCAGCTTAGCTAAGCGATCTCCCTCCCCGATGATGATGGTTACGATTGATTATTGACCTCGTTCGTGTCCTACGCCCCGAGAGGTGTTGATGTGTGTTGTTTTTTTTTTGTTGTGAAAATAGCAAGCAAATGAGCAGACAAAGTCCCTCAGGGGCTTGTCTCTCTAGTGAACAGTGTGTGCTTTTTTTTGTGTACTGCAGCCACTCTAGTGTGTGCCACCAATCGTAGTAGAATGGAGGAGATAAGCGATTCGAGTGCTGCGCTGCTACTATCGATGGCGTTGGTCCGTCGTCGACTGGTGATGCCGTGTTACCAGCGTCCCAGCTCTAGCAAATGCTTATCAGTAGCAGTGGCAGCAGCACCAACGAATTGTTTCTGCCTGCGATTATTCTGTACGCTCGTTTTCCCGCGCGCTCTTTCTATTTTATTCGCTAATACGGTTACGTACACGTTTGTCCCTTCTTCCGCGCAGTCACACCGACGGCATCGAAGTCGATCAACCTGGAGCTGCTGCAGCGGAAGGTTAAGCAGCTGGAGGACGAAAACAAGTCCCTACGCACCGAAACCGCCCAACTGGTGAAGGAAACGGACGAGTGCGAAGAGCAGGAGCGGCGGCTGATGGCGGATATCGCGAATCAGCTCACCACCGCCAACAGCGAGTTTGATGGTTTAAGTAAGTGTCTGAATGAAGTGCGACCGGAAAGACGACCGCGTCCACAATGTCCTTCACTTTAAACATTGTGCTTTTTTACTCGTTTTACAGATCTCGAACTCGAACGGATGAAGGAGGAGAACCGGTTGCAGCATGAGCAGATCATAAGTCTTACCGGGCGGCTTGCGGACGCCGAAATACGTCTGCACCAGCTGACGTCCGAAAACGAGGAGGCTTCCTCGCTGCTAAGCATCACCAAAGAAAATCAGAACCTGCTGGCGAGCGAGCTGGCCGAGTTTAAGCTACGCTACCAGGAGGTGCTGAATCTGCTGCAGGAAGCCCAGGAGCAGCTGCGTCGCCAGCGGAAGCGATCGCAACCGCTCGCCCGCAGTTCCCTCATTCCCGGCATCACGGGAATGCCCGCGGCACCAGATTCGCTGCAGTCGGAGCTGATGGAAACGTCGCTGTACTCGGAGCATAGTCTTGACTCGGGTATCGATTCGGTTCGTGGGGGTGGAGTTGGTTCCATGATGATGAGCGGCATAATGTCTGCCTCACAGCAGCAGCAACAACAGCAGCACCAGGTGCCCGGATACCGTAAAGTCTTCGAAACGGTGCGCTCGGCAAGTCGGGCCAATCCGAACGGATTCAGTGATAGCTTCTCGCAGCTCGGCTCGATGACGATGAGTTCCTCCTCGCAGCCACGCATGGCACCGTACGTGTATCCGGGGCTGGGTGGTAGCACAACCGCTGGCACCGGTGGCCATTACGGTGGCACCGCAGGCATTACGACGATGACTCACTCGTACAAGAGCGGTTCGTCCGTGTACAGTACCATGTACGGCGGCGGCAGTTCACTCGGTGGGCGAACGTACTCCCGCGAAAGTCTCACCGCCGATTCGGAGGATGGCTATCCGGGTCCAGCACAGACCGGCATTCCCGGTGCGCCCGGAGCGAAGGATTTGGAGGCGGCCCTGAAACGACTTACCCCGGCGGAGGTGCTAGCACGGCGTGCCATGCTACAGCACGCACCGCTCGGTACGTACAGCTACGACGACCAACCGACCGGAATGCCGCTCGGATGCCGCACGCCGGATAGTATTATGTCGACCGGATCGTCCGGTCTGTCCGGGCTTTCGTCGTCGGCAACCGGTGGTGCTAGTGCCAGCCAATGGCGTCTTCCCGAGAAGCTACAGATCGTAAAACCGATCGAAGGTTCGCAAACGCTCCACCACTGGTCGCGGTTGGCGACACCGACGCTCAGCGGACTGCTCGAGGAACGACCGGGCGTTACGATACGCGGTGGCCGCGGGCTAGACGAACTCGGCCTGCAGACGTACTCGCTATCGGACGTGGAAGAAGACGAAGATACGGAGGACCATCCGGGCAAACGATTCCAATCGTTCGGCTGCACCTACACCTACACCAACAGCACCGTGCTCCATCCGGACGATGGTACGACGGCGGTCACATTCAGCTTGCCGCCTTCGCAGATGTCTTCGCAGATGGCGTCGGAGTGCCCGTCCCGACAGCCAACCGCACCGTCGACGCCACGGTCGAGTCTGTCGCGCCGCAACTCCTGCTCGACGTTCAGCGTCAACATGGGGCTGGCGTCGATGTTAAACGAACGCGGCATCAAGGCCGTCACACCCAGTGCACTTAATACGCCCGCCGGGCCAAACTATTCGCCCACGGTGACACCCTGCAATAGTCCCGGTAAGTGTTTGAGTCGCCAGAGTTACAAATATCTTAAAATATAATTCTAACATCACTTTATGATCATAAATGTAAAGATTCCCCCAACACTTTCTCTTTAATTGCAAATAGTTTTTTGGGTTACTGAGCTCTTATTAATACATTCGCCAACCTTACATATTTGTGTGTGTGAGAGAGTAGCTTAAAGTGAGGTTATGTCTCGCATTCCTATGAAACGAAAAATTCCATTTTCTTATTCCAATTTCTAATTTCATTTGTTTCACCTTAAAAAACACAGATGGTTCACCCACCCGCTCCATGTCACCTGAACCGCCGCTGCTGTCCGGTCTGCTCGCATCCGGTGCAGACATCCTGCGCAAGCGATTCGCTGCCTCAACCAACACCGGTGCCGCCGGTAGCAGCAGCGCCTCCGTCGACCCCGCCGCCGATCGACCATCGCGTATAATGTCTCGCAACAAGGTCGCCCTGTCACGGCTCGAGAAGAAAGCGCTGCGCTCGATCAAGATCATGGAGAAGGTGGAAAGCATCGGTTTGGAGAACATTATGCTACCGCCACAGCATCCTCCAGGCATTAGCCCGCTCGCTCTGCACGGTACGTCGGCGCTCTACACCGCAGCCGCAACCGGTCGGGGCCGCAGTCCGATGGCACAACTGACCAGCCTGAAGCACCTGCAAGAGCAGCGCCGAAAGCAGCAGGACGATGTGGTGATGATCGATAAGGAAACGATAAAGGCCGTATTGACGAAGGGATTGTCGCACGATAGTCTCAAGAGTATGGCATCGTCGTCGGGTGCGAGCAGCGGTATCAGTACCGCCATGTCGTCCGATTCCGACAGTTCGTCCATCGCCAGTCTCGAGTTGGAACCGCGCACGAAGGAGCACCACAACACGGCCGCCGCCAGCGGTGCCACAACCACCAACACCGCGTCACCGACGACCGCCGCCCGGTTGAAGCAGATGCAGCGACAGAAGTCGCGCCGCAATCTACTGAACGGCGCGAACGGTGGCTCACAGCAGCGACCCGATCTGGGCACGGTGAACGGTTCCAGTCGACCCGGTGTCCGACCGGATCTTGGCACGGTGGGTGGTAACAAACCGGCCAAAACGAACGGTTCTAAGGACGGTCGCAAACCCCAACAGCAGCAACAGCAGCAGCAGCAGCAAGTAGCACCATCATCGGCGACGACGGCTACACCGAAGGAAGAGAGTCGATCGCTCGGTCAGAGCGTGTACGGTACGATTAGTTCGCTGCTGTTTGGTCGCAAGGGTGGATTGCTGTAAGAGTAGTACCGGTATCAGGTAGGACGTTGAGAAAGAGACTGTGTCGTTAGAAGACAGAACCGCGCGCAAAAGGATCCCCGGTTGAAGCCGTTTAAGCCCCACCCTCAAATTTCGCTCTGTTTCATCGTATCACATACCTCTTTTAACATTAGATATTGTTTTTTTTTGCCTGTCGTGATTGAACAGCATTCGTAATACCCTTGGTCACACATACTCGCAACACGCCCGCTCACACACACATACATTTAAATGTACACGAAGATGCGTTTAGCAGTGTTCTGCAACTGCAGCCGCCTATCTTCGGTTGTATTCCTGACCTAACTTAACATTAGCCCGAAAGTAAGCACGCGGGGAGCGGAGGAAGAAATCTTCCCTCGAATACACTGCCACACCCGCATCTTCATATCCATCCCCCCCGGAATCGAATAACCCCTTCGCCCGTGCTAGATTAGATAGAAACTCTTCAGTATTTGTTTTGCGTGCGGTAGGACTCTCATGGTGCTTTCTTATTTTTGCGTGCACTGTTGCTACTATTAGCTACGCAGCTACTCGGTAGAATCAAACATTCCGGCGTGCGCGAGTGGCCAGTGTGTACGTGTATTATGTGCGCATGATTGAAGGAACGATGCGACGGGATATGCTTCCTTCAATAGCTACAAACTACTACTACCACTACTACAACTATGCCCCCATAACGCTCTTTCGCTGCTTACTTTCTGCAGATCTATCTGCCAGGGGCAGA
>JXXA01018353.1:0-13435 GCA_000956255.1 Anopheles punctulatus
TTTTTTTTTACACTTTTAGTATGCTGTGTTGTTTTGTTTTCTATTTCAATACTCTTTTCCTCTAAACCTTCTCTCTCTTTCTCTCTTCCTCTCTTGTTCTCTCTATTTCCTTTGCTTTGTTTCCCCTGCGATGCCAATACACCGTGGCTTCTGTTTGCAATTTTTATGCAACGATTTTTATGGCTTCTTTTTTATGTATTTCTGCCGACAAGAACGAAAGGTTCGCGAGCGTTAAAAAAAAAAGTAAAAAGTACGTCACACCACAACCAAACAGCTTAGAGTGAAGAAGAATAAAATCATGCCCGAAACGGACGCTACTTACGGAACGGAACTGGTTTTACCATAAATTATGCAAAAATACAATAGATAATACCCCGGGCGGGAGACATACGGTATTTTGGGTTTTCCGCTCAAGAAAAGACGCTCCTCCTTCGTTGGATCCTTTTTTTGGCGTTTTTTTTTCTCGAGAAATGTATTTGAAGCGAGCGTGGACAAAACACGGGCTATGGGTCTTCTTTTTCTCCATTTCCCCGTTGCGAGTTTGGTGAGTTTGTAGAAAGTTTTGTCACAAAGTTTCTTGACAACCGTGCTCTTTCTCGTGTTCGCTACTTTTCAAACCATTAAATGAGACGGTATATTCCGCAACCACGCGGTAATAATGTATGCCTGGTGTCTGCCTCCACGGCCGAAAAAAAGGGTTGAAAGGGATGGCAAAAAAAAATCGAATCAAATCGAAAATGCAAAATCGTATGTATCGTTATTTTTCTGAATATGTAACACCGACCGAATGAAAGTGCTGCATTGCGACACCACGGTACACAGTTTCTTCGCCATGAAGCTCGAAATTACAGGCTCATTCACATGGCGGTCGCTCTCAATCGACGGCGCATTTGAAAGTGATCTTAACAGCGTTTTCAACGGCTGGAGCTAGGTCGTCCTTCCGTTTACAATTCAAATCGGTTTCCTCTTCACCGGATTCCGTTTGCCTGTGGTGAAAGTTGTGCGAAAAGTTGTTGATTCAAGTCAGGTGTGCAGGTTGTATCGACGAAGGTGCGTATAGTAGCGTTCCTTCGTGGTGGTGCGTTCGTGAAAGAAAGTGAGAAAAAAAACGAACTTTTACATCGAGTTGATTTGCATTTGGATTTTCTTACCATTTCTCCCCCGTCTCATCGGTCGCCCGTATTTTCTACTCCCTCTCCACCCGTTCCGAGTGCTCGGTAAACTTCTCGTTCGCATAATCCCATTGGACAGCTGGCTGGAGGTGCGGTGCGTGGTAAAGTTTCCAAGAAGTGATGGGAAAATCATTTACATTTTTCCACCCTCACCGGCAGTGCAGCATTTTAGCGCCATGTTTTAGGTCCTTTTGCCCGCCACGGCATACTGTGATGCTGATGCTGATGATGGTTGGGGAAGACTTTTCAAAATCGGTGCTGTCAAATTTTTCGACACTTGCCGTGTTTTCTCCGTGCAGCGGAAAGCGTAAGAATGTGTGAGCAAAGTGTGCGCTGCGCTGTTGGATGTTGAAAGGAGCGACACAAACGGTGGCCAAAACCGCGTTAATTACCACGTACGGAATCCGTTCGTAATCGGCGTGCGAGTCAGCATCCAGTAAGTAATGGGATAGCCGACCGTTACGGTCGGTAATCACTCGGTGCGGTGCAAACCGAACCGAACCGAATCCCGCACACCGACATCCGTCAGATAATGAACATTAATTAGAATCCCAACTGCCACCCTGCCATGTCGCGACTGTCTCTTCACGGTGGCCGACTTCTCCAGCGACATTTGCCGAGACACGAGGGAGTCAGACTTGCCCGAACTAGTTAGTCCTTGGGACGTTCGTAGGATGCACGCTGTTCCGGCTGCTGATGGTGAAATGCACGGAACTGGAAATGCGTCCGACAAAAGTCTCGCCTGCCTGCCCGAGCTCTCGAAGCTGGTTGAATTGGCAACCGGACGTAGCGTGACGATCTCAGCCAGTGTCGGTGGTGAATGGGTTCATTTAAATTTCAAACAACTTTTCGTTCTCGGAACCGCTGGGCGAAACCTTTTTCTTGTTTTTGACAGTGTTTTCCATGCTGCTCACAGTGGCAAATAGTCGGTATCGGGCATGTGATGGTAAGATTGTTTTGAATTTGCATCCGCAGCAATGTAATAATACGCTTCTTGTGCCAGGTAAGTTAATATTGCACGATAAAGGTAAACAGCAGATTGCCAAGTGGTAGTGAAAACACGATAGTTAAGCATTATTTCTTTCGTTTCAGGGAACGTTTGGGTTGTAATCCGTGGCACAGTGCTGCTTCATCTGGTTCTTCCACCTTCTTACAATGGATTGCACATGACGGCAGATTGTGCTTTGTGCAATTAATTAGCAGCTTTAGCAGTTGGAGGCTCACCTCGAGTAAGATGCAGAACATTTCCGAAATAGAAAAAAGTACACAACACTTGTTCGTTACAACCTATACCTAGTAGGCCCCCGTTGCTATGAGGCGCAGTTTACTTCGCTCTATTTATCACGGGACACGGAAATGAGTGACAGAAAAGGGTACATAAACAAACGAATGACTAGTGATAGTTAATCGATATAAAATGCTCACAAAAACACCTTTGCCAACAGAATTCCGAACGCGACGAAGGGAATGCTGGCGAGGGCTCGCATTCCCGCACTATGCGAGGCCAAAGACTCCACCAGCGTAGGTTTGCAGAAATCGCTCGTCTGCTGAATGGCGCGCCACTTGTGATGCTCCCCGGTGAATTGCGTCTCGAGGAATATGTTTACCAGCTCGACCACATTTTTTGCCAATGCCGGTTGCCGTGACAGCACCCATGCGAGCTCTGAAAGAACATCAAAACGAAAGGAACGGTTTAAAATCGAAACAAATTCATTGCGGCATTTCCTTCTTACCGACGTAGTGTGTGGAGTTGATCGAGGTGCACGAATGGACGATCGCGTACCTCGTGTAATCCGTAGCGACGATGTCGATTGAGATGTCTATCATTAAAAAAGAAAAGAATATTCTGTTTATCGACAATGGTACCAACTCTTAGCGCAATTGCCATTATCCTTCGCTGCAGACTCTACGTGTGAGTGTGATTCATTCGCGATAGTGATGGTGGCCTTGTTTTTTGGGTAAAACCCTATCACACTCACCCGGATCGGCAGCGTCGGTCGTGTTGAAGCGTTCGAGAAACTTGGCAACACGCGCGTCTTGGAAGATTTTCGGTTCCGCTCTGCCACTGCGATAGATGGGTTCACTTTCGTCGCCAATCTGGTACGATTGCAGAATATCGAAGCTGCCTCGTTCGCCGAGCTTATAGTTCATCGTCACACAGTCCTCGTGCTGCGGTGCCTGGGCGTCGCTCATGCGACGTACCTCGTACCAAGTGCCTACGTACTGAGACAATGGGTGCGCTTACTGTGATAAGGCGCACTTTCGGACGTGCTTGATTTTTGCTTACCTTATCTTCTTTGAAGTTGTAATCCTCTTCGAAATTCACGCAAGCAGTCGTTAGCAGCTTACCGTGGCTCACCTCAACGGCACACCAAAAGTACGCCATTGCGAATATCCACACGGTGATCGTTTTCATTTTGTTTCCCTGCAAACACTCCACGCGACTCTTGCCGAAACGCAACGACACGTAACTATTTTCGGCAAATCAACGACGAACGCCCCTTTTTAGTTGAACGCAAGCAGATGCCCTCGAAAAAGCACAACTAAAACTCGAGATCTAAGCACTAAATGATTGGGCGAACTGATTGCTTGCGCAGAGGAACGCTGCCTTTGGCGTAGTGCGCTCTGTGGGGCGCTTTGCAAGTGCGAAGATCACAGATCGAGTAAGCATCACGTTTCGCTGTATTTGTGTTACGTTATTTTAAATCACGAGAGAAAGACAGGGAGAGAGTAAACGGCTGAGAGAACGTTTAAGTTCACATCTCATTAGCACATTTTTGACTCACAATGATCGTCATCGTCACTAGCTTATCAGTGCGTACTACTTGACGATCGCATGTAACTATTCCCTTTTCTTTCTCAGTGCTCAGATGAACGTATTTGCATTGCGATCTATAGTTTATAGAAGTTGAAACACCAAACAGAGGTTGGATTACGTGGGAGAAATTAAATGCTTCACTGTTTTATTTAATAAAATATCGGTAGTTGAGCGGGAAAGTTTATAAAAATGTCGTGATCGAAACGATCATTAGTTCGTTTTGTTCGACAACCAATTTTTTAAAAAAGTTATTGTTACTCATGTTCGACAAGGCGTGAAAGGTCGATCGATGATAAGAAACCAACAGCTATTGTAAACTGAACGATTTTTCTTTGGTTTCTTCGTACAACCATTGGCTTGGTAAATAATGTAGTAAAAATGATTCTGCTTGTCCGAAAGGATGACATGCAGTATGCAGATTGTTCTTAATGTTCTGTTTGAGTTACATCAATGATGCTTTGAAGTTAGCTCAGCTCATATCGAGAATGGTCGAGTTAAGCGACTTTTTACGTTTTTTTTCATGGTGCCAATGGTGCTTGCTTGGTAACACGAACATTATCGCAACCTTCCCCGCTTCCTAGTATGTATCATTATTTCGACTGAATATTATCGTGTTAAAGTACATCAAATTGAACTTCATCTGAATCCGTTCCAAACTACAGTTTAAGCAGTCACTCGAAGCATGAATTTGAGATGTGCCGCTTTAAAAGTTCCCCTGAAATAACCTCAATTTGCAGTGATTTGCAGTGCTGTAAAAAAGCTAATTATCAACAAAAGTGAAGAGTGCAGCATGGATGCCTCCAACCCTCAACAACCCACGCCACTCCTACGCCTTAAAACCTGCCCGATACCGCCAGCGGTAGAACGGATTTCATTAACTTTTCATTTTCGTCGGAAAGTTTTCGTCTTCGCAAGTCGGACGACCTCGGTCGCCGCGAGGTCGAGGATCGGTATCGCCGGTGGGAGTTTGCCGGCGGTTTCACTACTCGGTCTACGCTCGTGCCCTTTGTGCTCATAAAAATTAGCCAAAGCCATCTGATCTCACCGGTTTGCTGATATTCTCCGATGTCCGCGCTATTGCGGGTTGCAATGAGTCGGAGGAGGGAAAGTTTTGCACTCTTCATAATTTGACGGTACCAGCGCAGTGGAGGCAGCAGTGAAAGAGTTGTAGAAAAATCAACGGTACGAATCGACGAATAGTTTGCAGCACAATGGTTCGTTCAGCTGGTGAGAGGGTGCCCACCAGCGGTGAGATGAAACTTTGTTCACGATTGAAAAGCTTTGTTTAATAGTTCTCGAGGACGTCGAGGAGTTTCTAGTAAGGATTAATCCTTCGAGTAAAAACAATGTGCCGGTGTAAGCAGTGAATTTATCTTCCGTTTATGTTCTGTAAAAATCTTTTGCGCTACAATGATTCATTGATTCAGGAAAATTGCTCTCTAGACATCGTTCGTGTCCGGATATTTGCACCTGAAAGAAAGAAAGAGCAGAGCTCGATATAAGCTTTTCGAAAAATAAACCAAAATCGGAATCGCGTACTTGGTCTGACCCTGCTCCGTGACGCGCATATCCTGTCGCACGAAGTATTTGTCGACCATCTTATCAACAACGTCCCGCACAGCTGGATTGATGGTGCGCTGCTTCGACAGGACCCAGGCTGCTTCGGCGGATTTGCTATCGGACAAGTTTTTGCAGAAGTAGATCAGCGCATAGTTATCGTAGTCCGTGTCCAGGATCCAATAGTTGGAGTTTTTCGGTGCTATCGGAAAGATCAGAGCGATTGCTGTTGGTGACGACTTACTATCACAACGTGTGCCAACACCGTATCAGTAACTTACGTCCTCCAAACGTTACATTAAACTTTCCTTCCAATGGGAACTGATCAGGAAAGCTGACAACTGCCTTGCCGATGCTACACTTGATCGTGGTGTTCGGTAGCCGCTCGCAGCAGTTTTCCACCTTCACCGATCCATCAAACTGTGGCGTGTACGTGGCATAGCCACAATCACAGTCCTTTTCAAAGTGTTGATCGTACCGTAAGATCTCGTACCACCGGCCCTCTACGTACTGGAATGCATTTGGATCTACATAATTGATCTGTAAACAATACCACTAACCATACGTACTCGTTCCAGATCAAAATACTGAACAATCGGACGACTAGCCGGATCCGGACACGGTTGATTAACGATTCGTTGCCCGAGAGCAATAGTACAGGCGCTCGCTATCACCACACACAGAAACCTCCACTCGACTTGGAACGACATGGCGCTGAAACCTTTCGGACACAAAACACCTTATCGCAGCAGCAGCTCCCGGTGGACTGGTTTCACTCACTCACCAAGCACCCAAACAAACTTTCATTTTCCTCTTTCATTCCATCGTTTGTTTATTATTACATTCGTGTATGCATAGATTATGCTGACTTATCTACTGATAGCACGGCCGGAACTTCAGCCGTGTGCGGCTTGCATGGCGGTTTGACCTACATTGCGGAAGGGGGAGTGTGTCCACGCTTAGGGTAATTGTCGCGTCTCGATACGACCGCCACAGTCTACAGTGGAGGTAAAATGATTGAGCTCGGTGCCGGTGGCAAACCCTGTTCCACGGGGCAGCTGTGGGGAAGGAAGAAGAAAAAAAAAACAAATTATCAAACTCACCATCTGGTCATACCGACGCGCATGGGATCACTTACAGTTCTTCGGTGTGGTTCGTCACGCGCATATGCGACAGCTCGAAGTACGTCGATCGAAGGTACTTGACGCGTTCGATGACTTGTGGGATATCGGGTAGGTTAGGAGTGCGTGACAGCAGCCAGTAGCCCTCGACAGCTTGATCCGACTCCAGGAAGGTCGTGCAGGAGTACACAATCGCGTAGTTCACGTAATCCGTACCCACCACCCAGTAGTTCGTAGCGTTGGAAGCTGTCAACAACAGGACGCATCTAAGTAGGCGTTGATTCCGACAGCGTTGCTGATTATCCGTACTCACCTTTACCGAAGGAAATGTCAAACTTAGCCACCGTAGCATTTTGTTGCGCTGCTGCTCCGATGCCGGTGACCGTTTGTGAGGTTTGATTTTTGGGCAGGTAGCCACGGGTTTTCACCTCCAGCATACCGATTGGCTGACTGCTTCGATACTCGATCGTAACACACTCCAGGTTTCGTTCGTAGTCCTGCTCGTAACGCTCCAGTTCGTACCATTTTCCGAGATACTACCAGCAAAAAGAAAACGGAGAAAAGAAACAATGACGTACAAAAGTTTATCATCTTCTTGCAGCCTACATCGAGCACAATCCAAGCGGCGAGGTATTCAACGTCTATTAATCTCGGAACGAAGCGGCACCACCGTCGAAGGTCGGATTTAATACAATTGGCGCTTTATTGCCAAGCTGTCGACATTGGCACAAGCGAGTCACATCGTTAACAGCGCCGTGTACCATCGGTCGTAACGAAAGTCTCATACGAAAGATCTTCGCAAACGTCCAGCTTATCCGCAGGTGTGGACAGCCCTTCTCGAGCGTTCTCTGACGTTTGCCTAACGCTAGCGCAGAGGTGAATCGCTAATGGTGTCTTTATAAATCACGTTAGTAAGGGTGAAGTTCAACTTGCTCCCTCTTCAAACCGGCTGCCGCTGGAACGGTCGTTAGCGCCAGAGCAGCGTACGTACCGGTGGATGAAAGCGACGCTACCTCTAGGTGAGTTTAAGGCATTCTTCTTTAAACTACCTATTTAGTCTGCAGTCCAAGCGAGTTTCAAGGCGTGTTATGCAAATTTTATGATCGATCGCGGCCTTGGTCCGATAGCTGCGTACACTGCGTAGCGCATCTTACCAATGAGGTTAAATTTCCTTGTTAATTCACTTCGATAATACGTGCAAAGTAGTTGGCTAGAGCAATCACTTCGTTGCTGAATCAGTGCCCTTTAATCTGGTCGAGCATTGGGTCTTCGGTGGAGTAGTGGTTATGCAATTTTAGCGACACTCGTCCATCCAACCACCCGTCGGCGGGCTCGTACTAACGTTGAGCATAATGAACGATTCGAAGCATAATTAAGGAAACATCATTCCAAAGCGAAGACAGTGGGAACAGGGCAAAGAGCAAATGGGCCGCCCACCTTTGGGGCATTTCAACGCCGGCATAACAATCGCGGTGACATCGCGGTTGTTCGTGCACCCTCTGGTGTGGCGTCGTAGGGAAATGGCTCGTAATATTTATGTAATATCCGTGGTAAGTTCGACCCCTTTTTCGAAACGGTGGTTACCTAAACCGTTGACATTTTACCGGCGCCGCACAGAGCATCGTCCATCGCGTGAAACTAGGTCGGGGAGAAAGCTTCTGGTACGTTTGCTATCTTACCTTCTCTACTTCAAAATTTTCCACAAATGGTAGATTAACTGTCGCTAGTGTACAATTGCCATCCTTGACGAGGTATCCCTGAACGTCCGTTCTGCTCACTAGCACGATTAGTGCAGCAAGAACCAAAACTGTGCTGTACATTTTTCACAAAATCAACACACAACACACACACACACGGTATACGAACACACGTTTTGTACACTAAACAATTCGGTTAGTGTTCTATATTGACCAAGGCGGTTTTCTGTAAAAGCCGATTGTTCGCCCGATCCGTCCGATGATCCGATCCGGTTGAGCTCCAAAAGAAAACTGAAGATGTTTTGGCGAATCCGTTGGCTTAAGATAAAATCGATTACGAAAGCATCTTCATCGGCCGATCGGTACGATGTTGGTGCCGCTCGGGCAGCCACTATGGAGTGTTGGATGGCTAGCACCGGTTGGATAATATGTAGCATGTAAAACAGATGAGAGCATCATAAAAGGAAAGAATATCAAATTAAGTTCAGGTCATAATGACATGCTCCGTAATCTTTCACATGCCTGTCAATTGAATTTGGAATGAATTTTTAATTAGTGGCAAAGATAAAATGTCTTTGCCTGAGTTAGTTAAAGAAACTTTTGTTTGTTACGAATCGAATCAGTATTTTCATTTTTATAGATGAATGCTTAAGAAATTTGAATTATGTTCCGCTGCTAATTTCGTGAACATCACTGTGAACAGTTTGTTACGCTTATTGCATACTTTTGGGCGCTTTGTTCACGCATTTGAGATGCTGCTTGCTGCTCTGATCTAAGACACGAAACGAAATGTAATTGAATTGAATTGGTTTAGCACGTAAAAAAAAAACATCATGATTTAATTTCTCAATGATAATGATACGATAACGCTGGGTATGTTTGTAGCGTGATTTATTGTGTTGATCTTTTTCACAACTTTTGCATTGTCTTACACCGCACCATGGCGCTTGTTGTTGCATCTGAGAATGAAAAAAATCGAAAGGAATTTTCCAATCATTTACCTACACCACTTCTCTCAAACCTTGTATAGTTTTCATACTTACCCCTCGGCAAAGTGTTCCGTAATGATGAGTTCATCATCCACGATACCATTTTGCTCCTTCAACGTCTCAATCTTTTGCAGCAGCTCTTCATCCTCCGGCAGGGACGGGGTGCGAGACAGCAGCCAGTAATATTCTAATTTGAAGACAAACACCGTTTGTACCACAAAATAGAAATGTTTTCGTCGCAATTTGGTTAACATTATCACACTCACCAAGGGACCGTTCTTCGCCGAGCGGTTCGCAGCTCCAGACGATCGAATAGTTCTCGTAGTCCGTATCGAGCACCCAGTAGTTTGATTCATCGTTCGCTGCCGGGCCAAAAGATATCGTTAGCAAAGCCAGACGTCCTCCCAGCGGAGGAAACACGGACGTGCTCCACTTACGTGCTCCGTAGAATGATACGTTCAGCTTCGCCTCCAGCACCTCCGCTTCCGGATAGCTCAGCAGGGCCAGCCCATCGACCGCATACAGCAGCCCGTCGGTGAGCCGGACAGCGGAGTTGAACACCCGAATCGAACCGTCCGCATTTCGGCTGTACTCAGCCGTTACGCAATCCGTGTTTTGCTCGAAGCTAGCCTCGTAGTGTTCCAGATCGTACCACAGACCGAGATACTGCGTGTCGCGTGAGGTGAATGTTTAATTGGGAGTCCATTTTCCGCCGAGCTACACCGGGCTCCCGCTGCCGGGCTTACCTTGTCGACCTGGAAATCCTTCAGCGCCTCCACATCCGCACGACATGGCCGTTCGAAGATCGTGCCCTGGGCCAGTGTGGCCAGGAGCAGGCAGCAAACCAATTGCTTGTACATTGCACCGACGTATACGCTGGAGAGCAACACCAACTATGATCGATCGCGCAACGGGTTGGCTGCGTCTTTTTATATCATTTGCATAGATAAGCGTAGCGTTAGACATTGACGGCTTCCAAAGACAAATCAAAGTGCGATAAGAGGAATCTCTTGTGCTCCCGTATGCATCATGTATCATTGAAAACCCGGGTATCATCATCGGGCGCCCGGGTGGAGTGTGTCTCACACGCTTCGATGATTAAACCTACGCAGGTAATAGTATCAGTGACACATCCCACGGAACACGGTCCGGGGTTGCACGCGCATGTTCGAGACGGTTCATTTTTGACCGAGTCACGACCCACGAAAACAAACGCCCAGCGTACGAAAATTGAAATATCATTCAACCGGAAGCCATCAGACATGCCAAGGGCAGCGAAGAGGAAGGGAGCGTGTGAGGTGGAGGGGGAGGGGTAGAGAGAAGAGGGAAGGAAGGTGGCGATAAACGAAACGTTACATAAATTCAACAACACAGCCCAGGCTCCTTTCGGTATCAGTGCCTCCCGTGCCTCCGGTTTGTTATCGGCAAACCTTGGGCAAGGGCCTGGTCAAATTGCATCGCGTTTTGGGGTAGAACGATAATTTCGGAAACAATTTTACGCTCCGCTGCCAGCGGAAAGGAAATTCGTCAACACATTTTGGGTGTGGGTTGTGCTGGGTTTGTCGGGTTTCGGTGGCCGGGGGACCGCGCCATGCGTGCGGGCCCGGATCGTGACGTGCATCGGGAGTGAGTAAGATTGTAATCACACGATGTTCTTGTCTCCCACCCTTAAGGAGAATGGTGCACGGCCCTTATCGTGGTGGAGATATTTTACCGAGCCGCACGGGCTCCGCTATAAAACCATTGCCGGGTACGTATCGAAAAGTCAGTGTACGGGCAAAGAGGTTTTACCGCACGTTTGAGGCACATCATGCAAGGTACGTTCGTTACGTTTGCGGTATCGTTGGCGTTGGCCCTCGGTACGGCGTCCGCCGGTGTAGTGTTCGATCGCGAGTGTCCGACGGACATCGACGCGATACAGTACTTCTCGGTCGACCAGTACCTCGGCAAGTGGTATGAGATGCAGCGCTATGAGAGTGACTTCGAGCTGAACTTTGACTGCGTCCAGGTGCGCTACTCGCTCAACGAGGACGGCTCGGTGGAGGTGTCCAACTCCGCTTACAACCTCTTCAACGGTTCGTCGATAAACGTGATCGGCCGGGCGGTGCTTTCCTTCCCGGACGAGGAAATCATCCAGGGCAAGCTGAATGTGTCGTTCTTCGGTGCACGTAAGTACGCGAGTGGATGGAGGAGTGCGTCCAAACTCCCAGCGGAACGGTGCGATAACATAACAGATGCATCGTTTTCTTGCAGCGAATGACCGATCCAACTACTGGGTGCTCGACACGGACTACGACAACTTCTCGGTCGTGTGGTCCTGCGAACAACTGACACCACAGCAGTCGGAGGAAAGCTTCTGGGTGCTGTCGAGGACACCGAACCCGATCACCGACCGGGACGATTTGTTCCGCATTCACAGCATCATGCGACGGTACATCGACCGCGCTCAGGTTCGATTCACCAGACAGCTGGATGATCGGTATGTAACGCAGAACAGTGGATTCCATGTGTACATGACAGAAAGGCTAACCTCGGTCTCTTGTTTTCATTTAGGTGTCCCGTGTTTTAGTGCGATAAGTGATCTACTATTAGCGAGCGATGCTTCATAACATCTACTTGCCTAGAGTCGTTGCATTACCGTTACATTTCCAATAAATGTAATGAAATAATTTATTTTTCAATACTTCCCCTTCGAAATTCGTTTAATATTGTTTACTTGTTGGGGATAATTTGACCTTAATTTCGGAAGTGATTAGATTGCTCCGGGTTTATCTTATCACAGCTGCCTGCTACCTGCTACCGAGTCTACGAGCAGTCCTGCTAGGAGTACATTATGCCTATGAGTTGTTTGTTTTTTATTGTTTGTGTTTAAATTTGCTTAACATATGCAACACTCTCAATACGATCGGGGGCAGCGCTCGTCGGACTGGTTGGGTATTTCGAACTTCGACGCATCGGCGTACTTCTTAACCAGCTCGTCAACGCGCTTCACCACGGCTTCGTCGGTCGGGAAGGTGGGATTGCGGGAAAAGATCCAGAAGCCCACTGGAACGAGCATTTGTACAGTGAGAAAAGACATGTACCTGTCTCGACTGCAACTTTGATGCACTCATTTCGATACTTACGGACATTCTTGGAGGCATCCCTGAAGAACGGTTCACAGGACCATACAACCGCGAACGAGGTGTAGTCCGTGTCGAGCACCCAGTAGTTGCTGCGATCCGGCTCTGTGGCAAGCAATGCGAAAAGAGATACAATCGGTAAAAAGCCTCCCGCAGCTGTCACCTTTCCACCCGCCACTTACTTGCTCCGAAGAAAGCTACACTGAGCTTGGCCGGATTGGTCGAATCGTCCGGGAAGGATGCGACAGCGGTTCCTTCAGCAACCACCCGCGTATTGTTGGCCAAACTGAAGGCACCGTTCTTCACCGAGATGCTATCGTCACCCGTTTTCTGATACTCCGCCACCACGCAGTCAAGATCCTTCTCGTAGAACTGCTCGTAACGTTTGATTTCGAACCACCGGCCAACGTAATCGTTCAGCCGGAAGTCCCGCATCGCCGTCACATCCTCCGGGCAGGCTTGATCCGTCAGCAGACCGGTAACACCGGTAGCCACCAGCCCAACCACCACGATCGTGAACACTCGTGCAATCATTGCCAACCGGGCTCGAACCGTTTTCGGTGACTTCCCAAGCGAAACTAACCGACGAATGGACGCAGCAATCAAAAGAAATTGCTTGGACGCTCGGCCCGCGACTATTTGCTCGATCGTGTGGTGCACGCGGTGCGGCGCGGTAATCTGGCAAACAGAAGCGTTGACCGCAACGATGGTAAGTTCGAGAGAGTCTAGCTGTTCAAACGATAACCTCGCTCCACCTCTCGTTCTCACCGTCGGGAAGCTGACGGGGCTGGCGGGCGTGCACATCGCGTGCCGAAAATACAAACGAACAGGTAGTGGATCAACGCACGATGATCTCAGCGTCTGGAATTGACTAGAACGATTGTCACAGGTGCCATTGAAAGGGAAACGAAACGGTAGCCAAAGGGGGGAGATTGATTGAGCCACACAACTGTGGATGC
>JXXA01018355.1:0-14323 GCA_000956255.1 Anopheles punctulatus
GGGGGGGGAAGAAACTGAGCAAACCGTTTAACCACCTCGGCCGGTGGAGAGCAAAGCATACATAAAAAAACAACGAAATTGAAAGAAACCTCGCGGCGGGTTCGTTTGGCCGTTGATGATGATGAGATGTTAACGACCCCCAGCACTAATCGGTTAATGCGATAAGTACAGCGCCTGCCGTCCTGCTGTGGCGAACCCTACGGCCATCCTTTTCCTCGCTCGGGAATTAGTTTCGTATCGCCCGTCGGTGTGGGGCAGCGCTGGAAATTTGGGTCGAATTTTTCTATTTTCTTGTTCCCTTCTGGTCCGGGCGGGCGGGCACAGAGCGCACACCAGGAAACAGATACAGGTCATTTACAAGGGCCATTAGATGGGGATGTTCTCGATTGAAAAAAAGAGCGTTACCTCGGTGCACTCGCAAAGGAAAGGGGAGCACCCGGGGGAAGGTTGGTAGGGACGAGAAACAAAACAAAAGTACGCGCCCAAGATGATGGAAACGCAGAGCGTGATCATGATTTCCTCCGGGAGGGAGGAATCGTCATCTACGTCGTCGTGCTAAGACAGTTCAAAACGACCGATAATGAGCGGTTTGCTGCCGGACGCAACTATTTGTCGGAGAAGTTATGAGGTCGTTGTGGCGTCGGGCGTGTACACAACAAAAAAAAAAATCGATGAAGGCAATGTGTTTTGGGGGATGATAAATGCTCTCTTCGGTGCGGAGCGCTTACGAGCGTTGGCCGGGGTTCGCCGAAAGGTCAGTGGTAGTTTTGTAAAAACCGCACCGTTTAGGTTGTTTGAAGGAGCGTTTTTCAATCAGCGCTTTCCTGATGCGGGGAAGGGTGTTTGACCTTTTGTCGTTTTGTTTCTGCTCGCAGTCAGGTTTTAAGGGCGACCGAACTTGACGGTATTAAAGAATTCAAAATTGTTCTTGAAAGTTTTTGCTCAGAGAAATTCGGGCAGTTCCTTGTTTGCAGAAGAAAAGGTTAATGGCAGACTTGAAGTTAATTTTTCGGAATTTAATTTGTCTTTAAGAACATTGGCTTAAATTTTCCCTTGAAAAATGTTCCTTAGATCATGTGTTTGAAAATCAATTAATATCAATTTGAGCAGTAATTTTAATGTTTGTCGAGCTTTATAAAACACATGATTCAGTCGATCAGTGGAAAACCAGAAATAGTTATAACCAGCGAGATTGGATATCTGAGGCATTTCACAACGTTGCGTTTGAGCAGTCATTTTTTATTTATAATTATCTCTTCTGCATCTTTAATGCGTACGTTGAAGATAAGGTTTTTTCTACTCATATTAGACATAGTCGATTTATCTTTAGACAACAATTTAACGGTTCACCTCGGTGTGGATATCCGATATATCTGACACCGGTGGTCATTTATGGCAGTAGCCTGTCAAACATAGCATTCGTTCGCTTACGACTGGATGAGTTTCTATGCGACCTGCTTCACCCACTGCAAGCTGGATTTATTTCGTCACTCCATGCGAGCGGCCGTACTACTTTGGCCCCCCACAAAGAAGGTGTCAGTTTCACCCGTCGCGCCCTGAAGTTGATTCGAAAATTCACTTCAAATATGGATATCCTCTTATCGCACGGCACCAATCGAGGCTGTGCGTCGCCCAGAGTCCAAATCGTGTGTCCACTTTGGGTGACACTGCACCACACTGCGACACGGTTTGGTCAGTTCCATTCCTGGCGTCCGTGGCTTATTTGAGGTTTGCGGAGAAGAAAGGGGAAAAAAGAAAAATCCAATCATGCAACCATGCCGCCGCTTGACACGCTGTTTAGTTAGGATTGGTTTGAATTTTTAGCCGCCCGAGTAGGTCCGTCGCCCAGACTGGGGGTTTATTTTTTTTTAAGCAAGCGTTACACTTGTGGTTTTGAAAAATTATGGAACGCGCCGTATTGCGGCAGGCAGAGCGTTTTAGAAAAATTCGCTCGCCGATCCTCCCTGCCGGAATCTGTGCGGTTCTCAGCCGAACTGTTCCATATGCATCAGCGCGCACGGGTGCTCATGTTTGCGCAAATTTCATTAACATAACGATATTGGCGCGGCAACGCCGGGGTGTTGAATGCCGTCACTTCGTTCAGCTGACCTGCCCCTGAGCTCCCTTTCGCCGCCTCTCCCCGGTCGGTGCGTGATCGATCAACATTCTTCACACATGCTCGTCCGGTCTTAGCGGGGACGGGGACGATCCGTTCGACAATCGCGTGCCAATCCGATGATGAAGGACACACATTGACTGCGAGGGACAAGGGACCTGGCGCTGACAGGGGACACCGGGAGATTGAATTGAATAGAGATTGAAGTTTGCATAGGAAGGGGGGATGGAGAAAAATGTTTTAAGTGAACGATTGACCGGGGTCTCAAGATGGCTCTGGGAGGAGGTAACACTGCAAAAAAAAAGCGACCTTTCGGCTCCGCGCGTCGTGCAAACAAACGGGAGGCGTACACTCATGTGTCTATCTATATGCAAATAATCTGCTGCTGCCCGCCTGGTCCTTCTTGCCCCTAAAGTGTGTGTGCCACTTCTTGGAGTGGACCCGGTGCCGCACTGCTGCTATGGCGATCTCGTTGTTTCACTTTTTTTTTGGTTTACTTGGCCTCCTGCATCTCATTATCTGGCAGGAGAGCCTATTTAAACGAGATTGAGTATCGATTTTTTTGCCCTTTTTGGTTCGTTCCCTCGCACTGCGCGCCTTCCTTACGTGAGAGACGGCATTATTTTCGTCTGGTCATGAGCCTGTCACTCACCCGCGCGAGTCTTTGCGTCTCACGGCGGGTAGGCGTTGCTGTGTTGTGTCTTGCGAGATAAAAGTGTGTTTTTTTGTTTTTGCTTCGGTCTCACCTGGGAACGGCAAAATTGGAGTACTCCGGCGTGTTTCCAAGATAGGCGAAGTTAATTCTACGCTCCGACGTTTTAGTGGATCCCGGTTAGGTCCAGAGTGGCCCCGCAGAGGGCGTGGCAAATTGAAACGTATTTGCAAGCCGCTCGGTGGCGGTGTTCAAGAAGAAAAGGCGCTTTTTTTGGAGCGAAAATAGCGTGTTGTACTGCGGATTTGGACCAGTTCGTTTGATTTGTGCATCGTCACACCTGGTAGGGAGGGGTGGAAGGGCACGCAGACGGGAAGCTTCGGTCCAGTTATTTACACAAACATCCCAAAAGAAACTATACCCGCTAGCCGGTTGATGGTCGGACGCACATATGTAAAGCTAAAGTAGCTGCCAAAGAGGCCTCTCCAAACATTAGACTTTTTACGAGTCTACATTTGGTGCGCACCATCTTGCGCTTGCTGTTCAGATCGAAACTTTATTCTGGGATTCGTTTTCCCGGCACAATGCTGTCCGGTGCTGCTGATGATGGCGATATTGAGTGAATATTAATTGGCCTCTTTCACCGATACGCTTCTCCTGCGTACGCTCCGAAGCGTCCAACTAATTCATTCAAATCCACAAGAACACAGACGGAGGGAATAAAAATAAAAACAAAAATACAAAAAAAACCCTGCGAGTAGAATTTCTACCCACTTTCGCTGACGTGCCGAGCTAATTTCCTTTAATTACCGCTACGTGCGTTCCGTGCGGGCTGCCTCGCGACTTGTGGCGCGCCCCGAAAATCTGACCGAAACCACCGTTGTGGTCGCATTTATTAGCTGGCGCCTCGGTGCCGTGCTGCCGTTGGTGTAATTCTGAATGAGAAAATGTTAGTTTAGTGAGTGTTGATTTTTTGTTTTTTTTTTCATGGAATATGTACAACTTCTCTTCACGTTTAGCTTATCGCGATCACATAAACGACACGTTTAATGTGATTAGTTCGATGTGTTTATTTGGCTTTCGGGCCAGAGCCGGATTTTGTGGAATGAGCTTGGGAAGGTAGTTTTTCGTGACTAACCAATGTTTCAATATAATTGCAAATTTCTTACATCGATGGAAAAAAAGTCAAGCATAGCGTTCTGTGAACAAATTTGCAATGGTTTCCTCCTGAGGTGAAGAATACGAGTCTCGTGCTTCAGCTGTGTCGGAAGTTCCGATAATTTCTGGCAACCGCGCTGATGTTATGAAATTTATAGCTCTCTCTCTTTGTCCCACCAACGCAGCGACTTCCACACCAATCTTGGCAGCATTCTTTCCTCATTCATTTGCACTGAACTGGCGGCATACGCTGCCTTTGTGGGAAAATAAAGGCCTAGCGGCTCCTCAATGAGCGGGACTTTTAATTTGACAATATTTACACCCTCCAAAGCGGGGTCCAGAGGCTCCGGGGCAAGACATATCGGCATTGTTTTCTGGAGGACAAAACAGCGCCCGTTTCCCCGGTTCGAAAAATGCTTCCGGAGAACCTGCAAAATCCGGAGGTGGCAGTTTGTTAGCGGCAGCCGCGAGCCAACTTTCGCACAAAGCCGAACGCGCCTTCGCACAGTTCATTTCGGAATCAATGGGAAGAAGTTTTCGCTGTGACGCCCGGTTGGCCGAAAATATTGCGCCGAAAATCTTATCTCACACGGTGTCGAACGGCTCGAAGGTGGGGACGGGGAAGGAGCATCCGGGTTGCTCTGTTTTCCTTTGAAATATTTTGAAGGAAAGTTGGGAAGCTGGGGGACAAGATCTTCTAACCGCTGAGACTTTTCTAGCATCTCTCGTTCTGCAGGTCGCTGGTAGCGTAGCTTCGATAACTCTTCGAAAAACTTGGAACCAGTTGGAAGGTGGTTTCCTTGTTGGAAGATTCTACGACTCGGGAGATTCCAGATGGCTCGGGCCCAGGACCTTGCAGAATTCTTTTCTTTTCGCTTGAATAGATGTTGCGTGAAAGATAAAGAGCGGGCCGTGCTTCGGTGAAAGAGTAATTAAATTTGAACGGTAAATATTGAATCAGACTGAATGGCGGCGAGCGTAAACAAAAGGTCAGAAGGAAGTCCCTGGTGCCGATTAAAAGTTTCGTAACATTGGGGCAGCGTTTGGACACCGTTGGTCTTTGTTGAGGAAAATATGCTCTTTGTTGTTTGTACTTTGTTGCTTGTTTTATGTACAATAGGGCGATATTTTTGGAAAATAGGTTATAATCATTCAGGTTTGAGGTATTATTTTGGGTTTAAACTTATTTTTATCATGAGTCATGATTATGAACTGGCGTTTTTTGTTTAATTATTTCTGGATTTTTGTTAATGTCTTTGGATATTGATATAGTTCGTTTTAAAATTCAATTATAGTTTGAGATCACTTTATAATGTATAATTGGTTTAAAATAATCTCCTGGTATCGTTTTATCCCATCTTCAATGATTCAACATGCATGAGGTGGTATACATACATTTCAATTTCATGTTAACGTTACGATCGCTGATGCACAATTTGTGCGGCTTTTCCCATGAACCCATCGGGGATCGCACGTCGAGAATTGTTCGTTGCACCCACTGCAGCTCGCTCACAACTTATTTCCATGCGGAGCCAGGACGACCTTAAACCTCCTTCCCTCCCGGTTCGAAATTGCAATTGCAAGCGATCTCTCGCTGTGAACTCAATAAACGGTTTTGACCGCCTGCGGGGCGACGGTGGGAGCGTACTGTGCTGCTCCCCCCGGTGGAACGATTTGCCGTTGTCGAAAATCCATCAAACCAATTCCACCACGTTCGCGCGTTTGGTGTGTGGTGGCGATTGCGAACCCATTTCATTAGCATTTTTACCACCCTCTCTTCGATTCCGCGCCTCCCTCGTTGGGTGTTGGGTCTTGCCTCGTTTTCTTTCTGGGCCAAAAAGGCTGCAGCCTTGCATAATCGGTAAACGATTCACGGAAAAGCTATTAGCGGATTGGAAAACAATTACAAATTATCCAGCCTGGTTGTGCAGTCGATTGGAAAACAAAAACCTCGAACGGCAAACTTGAGGCGGATACATAAACCGTCGTACTCGTGAGAAGATTGTTGGATGAACAAGCGGGCGACTTCGGCTGCTTTTAGTGTTTTTCACTTGAGTGTGAACATTTGAGCGGATCGACGATAGCGTAGTGAGCATTAGTTTGGGTTTTTTTGTTGTGTTTTTTTATGCACTATTTTCCCAAGAGCATGCTATGCTCGAAGTGTTCAGAGCGAGACTAGTCTTTGTATTGGGATTGCACGGGTGAAGGCAAGAGAAAGTACATCGATAATTTTCCTAATTGCACTAGTTGCAGGGTAATTAAAAAGGGGGAGACACGCTTGTCTGTGCCCAACACTCGTTCTGGGTTACGTCGAGAGCAGCGCAGTCGAAGTTTGCCATAAAGATATTAACCCGAACAGGCCCCAACATCGATCCGCCGATCGATCAAGTCCGTTGGTTGATTGGGGTCCGTGCTTTTATGGCTTTATATGGTACTCTTTAGCCGCTAGACGTATGGGGTTGTGGTGAAGCTTTCACTTCATTCACGAAATGCCAATCGCGATGGCTCGGCACTCGGTCCGAGCTAATTAGCTCTGATTTTTTTTCCCCTCTTCCTCTCTCTCCGCCCGTAATCACGTTCGGCCAATAAATAAATGAACCGATCAGCCGACAAGAAGCTGATCGATCGATGAGCCGTGTCGTGGAAATGAGTTTCGAACGATGCCCCCGGGGGTGATCGAAGCACGTTTAGCAAAAATTGAATAAAAAAAAAACGCCCCGAAAACGTGCCTCAAGAGAAGACACACCGAATCTGGGTCGGTGCGAAGTCATTTGCAACGTGATGACAACCGTTTTATGATCGATAGCTAAATCTGGTGGAGGAAAGAGAGAGAGAGCGGTTTGTACCTACCTTTAACATTTGCCCCGATGTGTTTGGCATTTGTAGGCTGATGGAGCAGGAGCAGAAGATAGCCAAAGCCCCCGATCGCGGGCTATGGCAATCGCATGACGCTGCAAACACCGTGACCCCGATACGACGACGATGACGTCCGGATCACGAGCGTTAGAATGTCGATCGCGCGAGGATGAACCCGCCGTAACGAGCCCATCCTACTTCGGAAGATATGCGCGCACAAAAAAAACACACCAGCCAAACACCCGTTACGATCTGATCGTCTCCAGCCGGTCGGTTGGGTTGGTTCCCCGCGAACCGTTTGGCGTGTAATAAATACGTCCTTTTTCACGTACTGTTCGAACTGCTCCTCATGATAGGCACCTGGACATCTGGGCCCGGGGACCGGTTTCCTTTCGTTTCACGCGTGACCCGCTTTAGCGTTTTGACTTTTTCGAACGTATACGTACTTGCGTGAAGTCCCCATCGTCATCATCATCACCATCATACTCCATTTGCCCGACGCGTGTGCCCGCGTTCAGGACTGGTTTCCTCCCCCATCCGAATGGTGCACCAGTTTTGCAACGGCATGCAAATGGCAATAAATCAAATCGCTGATGAAACTGGGCCGAAGGAGAGCAATCGTTGTGATATTTCTCCGCAAAACGGGACGGGGCAGGTCGGGTGGTGCTTATCGGTTCAATTTCATCGTTCAATGGTCTAATTTACTTGCGATCGTCCCACCGATTGGCGGGTCGCTGGAGAGAGTGTGTCCTGGATGGAAGATGAATCGGTGCCACACGCACCCTGCCTGTGGGACGCGCCACCGTGAGCGAACCGGAAAAAGATTAGCCCATCATGTACCTCCGGCGTGTGTCTTTAGCGACTGGCGACTGGGAAGTTGATTTATTGGACCACTGGATGGTTGGATGGCGTGGTACAAATGCATCTGGGGCATGTACGCATGGTTTCAAGACGAAAACTACGTTGGAATGGCGCCATCCTAACGAGAACTGATCGATTGTGTGATTCATAAGCAACGCAGACTGCATATATAAGATGTAGTTTTTTAGTGCACATATATTTCTTCAAATGGCTCAAGAAAAGGTTTGCAAGAAAAATTGATTGTGCGATGCAACATATTTTTCAAAATTGGTTTATGCAGGAATTGAATACCGGCTAAACTAGATGCTGACTAAAAACTTGTTTCGCCGTAGGAAAGGTTTCAGGATAATAAATCCAAAAATGTTATAAAGAATTTGAATATATGCTTATTGCACGTCCATAATCCAGACACGTCAGACAATGACGCACGTCAAACGAATAAGCGTACCCGGCTCATTCTTCACTTTTTTATAATCGTCGGAATGAAGTATGAGCTCATATTTAGATATTCGAATTTAATAATGTGCATTGTACGAATGCCGTCTGCAGAGGAGTACAGATACAGCAAACGTCAGTTCGGCTCGGAACCGGTGCCGACGTTTTACTGCAATCCAATTTTCATTCTGTAGCAAACCGGGGGTCGGTTACGAGGGGTCGGCACCGGATCCGGATAATTTTCGACTACTATTTGCACTAACATTTCCATTTGTTTTATTTCCATCTGGTTCTCCCGCGTTGCAGGTTACCAAGGACTGCGGTGCGCCCTGCAACTCGATGTTCTTCTCGGAAAACGAACGTACCGTGCTGAAGTACTGGGTCGGTTCGTGGGCCGCCGTGTGCGTTGCCAGCTGTTTGTTCACGGTAAGTCTTCGGTGATTGTATTTACTACAGTACGGTGTCGCTTGTGTGTGTGTGTGTGTGTGTGTGTGTGTGTTTTTACAGGGCCGGCTAGAGGAGCTGATGAAGTTCATGAAGAGTTTTACAGCGCGTAATACAATTACGATGGAATATGAGTTTTGCGAGCGATCCGTGACACCTCGCCAACGCATACTCCGGGGTGGCAGGGAATCTGAGACGGTCGGCAAACAGCATCCCGCGCTCGACTGCTCGACGGCCGGAATAATGATGAACTCTCCAACCCCGGTCAGGAATGTGGTGCCAACGCGAATTAATAATTACTGAAGTTTTGCGCGGGCAAAGATAATGAAAATTATACTTTTCGGTGCAAGTTTCTGCTCGCTTTGGCTGTGTGTTCGCACCGACGAGACGAGCACCGACGAAAGCAGGAGCCAAGTGTGCGTGTGACTCTGGATAGATAAGTTATTCTGTTTGGGAATTTGGCATCCATGTTGACGCGCGTTTGGTTTTAATTTGCTCCGCGCTGCTTGTGAATCTGTAGGAATGTGATTAGCGCTAGTGCACCATTGCCAGGAGTCATTGAATGGGAAAGCGAAACCTAACGCCGGCTCGGCTGGAAAGTTAGTTCCCCATATGCTTTCGGATCGGCGTACAAGTTGAAATTAGTAATAAGGTTTCACATCAATCAAAACTTCCACAGTCTCTACTGCATCTGATAGTGCTCCCCGATCGAATGATGCTCTCGTCAGCGATGGCCTTACCGGATGGGCGCCGGATATAACATTACCGGTGTGCTCGGGTGTCAGCGTCGAGCGTACCGGATCGCCAAATGCGGTCGAATGCGCCTGAGCTTCTAATTAGCGAAAATTAATTCACGTCCACCATGAGCGTGGCATGCCACTTTGCGATCCCGGTCGGCTGTTTGATGGAAGCACGGAATTTCTCATATCAAGTGACCTCCGTATGGATGGGTTGGTTAGTGAATTATTTTTTTTAGTTTCACCACTAAAAGTTCCTATTGTTCCGCGTGTCCGAAAGATAGGAGCAATGATTGTGAGCCCATTTCAACCGTTTCCGATCACTTGCGTGGTTCGTTTCGAAATGAAACCCAAAGAAATGCCCCACGGGAATGTTGCGGCATTACAATCTGCTTCCGTCCACCTGCCGGAAGAATAGTGAAATCTGCAGTCCGCATCGGATGCTCTTTCGATACCACAACGTCACGTGTGTGTCTATTCGTTGCAGGTGCGGTGACTTTTAATGCAGTTTGTGATGATTATGCACGTGCACATAACTGAAAAGTGCGAGCATCCTGTCCTAGGTCCTGGTTTGACCCGACTGCTATGTCTGTAACGTCCGGAAGTCACGTTTGCTGTGGCGGACGTTTGCGGATTGTTGGCGAGGATATGCTTCACACTTTTCCTGTTTCGAATTTTGAGTAAAATACTCCGAGGGCGAGCGATGGAGCGGGATGTTTATATCGATTTCTGTTCGAACCCGTAGAGGACTTCATATTCGGTGTGTACTTCAATGCGAGTTATTTGTTTATCGTCATGGAAGAACACTCATCCGTTATTGATTTTACCATCGAATGGTCATCAGCAGTCCTTTGTGCGAATCGCAATAGTGGAGCTTTGTCGCACACAGTTTTAAATATTATGCTGAGAGTAGATATCTCACGTATAAATGGGATATCCTGCATGGAGAATGTATAGAGACTTAGTATAATCTCACAAGCAATCCATCATAGGAGATATGGGAGGTTAGCTTTAATAATAATAATCCAGCGCTGCAGTACTAGCCTCCCGCTTGGATGAGCGTTCATAACAATGCTTTTTCCGAGCACACGAACTACGGGCATGTACGTTTTTCTCATTATTTCCCAACGGTCCCTACAACCCAGCCATTACCATCACTGTTTCTGTTTCATTACAAAAAAAAAAACATGAATACTGTTTCGGGTCCATCTGATGATGGACAATGTCACTCCGGGAGATTGAGCGCATTTCGCTCCATCATATCTGTGTCATATTTGTTTCCCTCGCAGCGGCAGTTCTTCCCCCTCCCCACCCCACACAAACAACTCGTCAGATATAACGAGGTCGACCCACTCGGAACGGCAGAACCTTTTGCTGGACGGATTCGTCGAGGTGGTTTGGTCAGCATCGGGAGAAGATCGAATGCACAGCGCCAACTCAATCATCCTCAACCTGATTCTTTCGATAGCCTTTTTGGCACCGTTTCAACAACCATACACCACGGACGCGGAACGGACAGTTTGGGGTTTTTTTTTCGGAAATCTATCATCGAAATAATAGACGTGTGCGGAAACGAAGCGCTCGAGGCTGCTGTACCCGCTGTGTTTGAATTTCATTTTGTATTGGATTTTCCAACGATGATGGAACGTTTCAATGGACTGTCTATTGGAACGGATCGGTGCGTAATTATCTTGTTTGTTTAAAAAATTGAAAATTAATTCCGTTGAACTCAATCCAATCAACGATTGTTATTCCGTGCTTAATTTATCGATCTGGTCGGCCAAAATCTGGTGTTGTCTTGTTTTGGATCTGATAATTTGATTACATTTTATTTCTTCAATATGTCCCATATTAATGTCCCTTCTTGTAAAGTTCAAATAAATGAAAGGAAACGCGAACGTATATTTTTTTTACTTCTGTCCCAAACATCGGTGCATAGCTATTGAAAAGAAGGTTTGAAGATTGTTTTTTATTACAGAAGACTTCGAATGCATCCGCTACTAGTTATCCACACGATTTATCACCTGAATTGGCTGATTGACAGTCATTGTTGCCGTGGTCGTGTCGAACGAAACTTCACAAAAATTCGTGCTGTAAAAGAAATGATAAATTTGTTCTCAAGATGCTAATCGCCCGTTGGAGGCGCAGAACGCAAGGGAGCACGAGAAGGGAAGAAAGAAACTATTAGCATGTCTTCTTGCCAGCGGTGTCGAAATAAAAGTCACCAGGTAACAATCGTTCGAAATTGGCGAAGTTTCTCCCAGACCAGGGGTGTTGCGAATCTTCGTCCGGTTTAAAAAGGCGGAACGGGAAAAGTTTTCCTTCCTTCGTTCGTAAAATGTGTCTGGCTGCGACTGTTCTGTGTACCAACACCGGTGGTGTCATTTTTGCATTTGCCTTCTTGTACTTAAAACCGTTTTGCCCGGCCGCTGACAGCACAAGGAATGCATCGGGAGATTTATTACCCATCCCGGTTTGCCTCTACCCGTTCTGGTGCCTTCCATTTGGTTTTGGGGGTTTTCCACCGAACCTTTGGGAAAGAAAATGGTGGAGGCCTTTGAAAAAGTGCCGCCCGAGACCGAGGTTCTCCCGCGATACACCGATACAAGCAAATGCCGCGTGCGTAATGACTCTGACGGTGATTCGTTCCATGGTTTGTTTTTGCTCAGCGTGTTTTTATTTGTATTTATTTTGTACAGTTTGGTGCAGAACGATTTTTTTATTTATTTTTGTGTGTGTGTTTTTTTTTGCTTTTCGATTAAATGCACGGTGATGGTGCAGCTTATTTGCATGGACTTTTTTGTGCCGCTCTCGTGCACGGGACATTCCTGCTTTGGCGTTGAATGCAATTTGCGCAGGCCGATTTTACCCACCGGCAAATCGCAAGATGTCGCTGCTTTTCTCGCATTTTCTCACCGCAAGTACAAAGAACGTGTGCGCATCGATGTTGGTGCTGAAGAATTTCTGGTGTTCTGCCTTTCGACCGGCACCGATGGCCTTTTTTTTGTTGCTTCGCTACCAACCACGTCCTATTGACTTTCTCCTGGCCGGGCATTCGGAGATGTTTACTTCGCTTTCATCATTGCAAAGAGAGCTGTTCAAACAATCACAAAATGCACCGGCGGTGCATTTTGTGTGCACATTTCATTGCGGTTGCCGGTCGATGGTAGGCAATAAAGTAATGCCGGTTGGGTTTTGCAGAAAGCAGACCGTTCGCCCGGCAACCGCAAGTGATATGAATCATTGCGTGTTTTTTTTCTTATGCTACGATCCTTGCAAGGCGTGGAAAAAAATTCCCCACCAAGTGACCATCGCATGATGCGGTTTTGTGTGAGAAATCCTTACGCGTTGCCTGTAGCGCGCTCGCGTTCTCGTTCCGTCGGCACGACATCGCCCGACGATGAAGTGATCAATGGGGCTCGAACGGTGGGCTGTTCTGTGTAGCAGCGGCCGTGTGAATTCGCGTTCGTGCTGCTCGTTTTTAGGTTCGGTTCATAAAACAAAACCAAAGCGAACGAAATAAAACGAGAACAAAACTCAAGCTCAACGGCGGTGCACATCATCACTCGCGGCATGCAAAACGACGCCACTGCCGTACGACGAACCGCGCGGCGATACGGTGATGAATCGCACAATTTACGAGCGTTGAGTGAATTTCCATTGCACGGGCCGCGCCGCGTCTGCGAATCGTGATTGATGGAAAAAAGGCGGTTTAATTTGCTTAGTCCTTCATCGCGGCTGTGGCTCACGGGAGCAGCAACCGACGGCAAGCAGCATACCACCCAACCTAAAGCGCTCATTTGCCTGCGCTTCGTCCGAATAATGACGTCTCGAGTACACTCACGGGCGCGTTGTCGGGGATTTTCGAACACCGTGGCCGGTTATTTTTTGTTTGGTTTAATTTGTTGCTCGTCTGCTTTCGCATTCATATTTCTACACGCGCGTTGTTTGTATTGCTCCTGGGCTGGCGGGGGCGGGGATGAATTTTATTCGCGCTGATCAAATTCTGATTCCTCTTCTCTCTTTCCCTCTCCCTCTAGGTGCTCACGTTCCTGATCGATTCATCCCGCTTTCGGTATCCAGAGCGACCGATAGTGTTTCTGGCGATATGTTACCTGATCGTGGGCTGCGCGTACGTGGCCGGTCTCGGTGCTGGCGATTCGGTCGCCTGCCGGGAACCCTTCCAATCGCACATCAAGATCGGCCGGATGCAGATGCTATCAACCATCACGCAGGTAAGCGCGGGCTTATGATGTTAAACAATGATGTTGCGTCGCAGCGTTCGAGCGATTCCGTCAGAATGAAACGCAGTAGATCTTTTAAGTATTCCAAAAGCCCAAAGCAATACGACCAGGTTGTCTCTATGAAATAAAAAAAGCCCAAATGTATCATTGAAAAGGTTCAAACGAAAATCACGAACATGAATTAAATATTAACACGTGATTTTCAAAAGAGATTTTTGGATATGGAAGTCGGAAATAAAAAATTACAATGTTCCACGACAAGGATTCAAGCTACGGTTTAGTTTTTCAAGAATGAACGTTATATATTTTTTGTTTCGATTTTATCTGCTGGCCGTGGTGCTCGAGATCAAAGCGCTAAACCGATTTCGAAAAGTTTTGTTGACGCAGTTCAATTTAAATTTCAATTAAGCAAAAAGCCGGTTGATTTTGGTTTTTTGAAACCGAAAATTAATCGAAAAAAATTAACTGTTTGACATTCACATAAAAAATAAAATTATAATTTTTTGTTCCTTCCAAGTTGTCGTTTCCTTTTTGTTAAAAGAAAATATCGTTTCGAAAAATTCGAATTGTACTGATTTAACGATGATGTAAATAATAAATTTGGAAGAAATACACGTTGTAGAAAATACAAATTCCGCTCATAACATATAACTTATTTTTTTGTAAATGTTTGATCAAATCGTTTTTAAATCAGCCAACATAAACGTACGGGCTCAATAGTGTGAAAAGATTCCTTTAAATTATTGGGATATCGTAAGGCTGTATATTATGATGAACAGATACAATAATCGACAAATTGTGATTTTTTATTTCGGGCTTG
>JXXA01018360.1:0-12585 GCA_000956255.1 Anopheles punctulatus
CCACAACCGACATTGATGTGTGTTCGATTTTCGGTTGTGCTTCCGCCGCTTGCAACGAACGGACGGATAACTGGTTTTTGGTTTTTAGGACCAAATGTTTATCTTTCCAAGACATTTGCGCCACCACCGCCTCGGCCGATGTGGGTTCGGCGTAAGGCATATTTTTTGTTTTAAGATTATTTGCTGTGGTTCGTAAAAATTTAGTGCGAGGGAAGAGATCTCGATTCGGATTTTATTGAAGGCTTTTTGTTGGGTAACATGAAAAACAAAAAAAAACAGATATTGCTTTGTAGGTTATCGGGAGTGATATTGATTTTTCCAGGATTTGCTGTTAAAACAAAACGCATGCAATGTTTATCGTGCATATTTTTATGCTGTACTGATGTTGAGAAAAATATAAATAAATTCTTAAAGCAGTTTTAGATTTTTTGCAAACTAAAAAACTGCCTGTTCTAGGTATTTTCTTTCCTAAATTCTACCTTAAATGATTAAGAGGTATTAGTAGGTCACATTATTGTATGAAAGTTTTCCATTATGCGCCCAAAAGGTATGCTATACGCATGCTTCTTTAAATATTTAACTATCCTTACGCTACAGCTTTTTAAACAATTGTCACTCCAAAATAAAACACTTTTCGGCATTTCAGTTTGAAACTGTTTCCGCTGTTAATATTCTTCCCATAAAGGTGCGACTTAACGAAACGCTCCGACTTCATTATCCGACTCTTGGCGAATTATGCAAGCGCCGTGCCCCACCGGGTTACGTTTTTCACTAATCAACGAGTTATGTAAATGAGATTTTGACGTGAATTTCCATTCGTATGACGAATGTTTGCCAATGCTCCTGTTGCACGCGCCTGCCAGACAATCAAACATTTTGAAGTAGTTGCGATGGTTTGAGCTAGAGCACCAAAAAACCGATCCAATCACTAGGGTTGACTCAGTCTCAGCACGCGCGCGGGAGCGGGAATCCGTTCCAGTTCGTCCTGCGAAACGTTACGTTATCCTTTCAATTATCCCATCTCGGAGACGATTGTGTACAAATTGTGCTTGTGTGTATGCTGAAGATATTAACCATCCATCGTGCGCACGCCCTCAAAAACAACAATCACTTCGGTTTGTTTTCGCTTCCTTCGGGCGGAGGGCAATTGGATGGGGAAGTGGTGTGCGGAAATGATGCCAGAACGTGCACGTCAAACCTGGTGGCTGGGTTTGTTCCCCGTTTAGAATTGATGCGTGCGAAGAAAAGCGCATGATAACATCAAAATAAATGATAGAGCAGATAAGAGTGTTGGTTGTGTTGTAACACTTGCCTACCTTTCAGGCGTATCTTACAGCCCCTGTTTGGCAGTTCACTCGCTGACAGATAGATGGCGCACCTGTGCGCCGGGAATAAATTGTTGGCCCGAGAGCGAGCGTGTGGAAATAACCGTATATTCGGCGGGAAAATTGTTTCCACCGGCATCCCCGGTCGAGGAAAACTCCTTTTGCAACCATTTCGCCTTCGTGTGTGTGTGTGACTGTCTATTTCGGCTAGGCGGTTGTAAAAGGGGTTGTCTCTGTGCGAATGCGAATGAATCCTCCCGGGCTTCAATGTGAACGCGATTTTTCGCCTACCGCACTTTGCAACCAAGCGTGTCGAACACATTAGGTAAACATCTCACGCACTCCCACATGTGCCCGCACACACACACATACGCATCCCCTTTTTGTGGCAGATCATCCAACAAAACACCATGGCCCCGGAAAAACCCACATCCACAGCGATTAAGACGTTAATTTCCCATCGCATAATGAAGCGAACAAGGGCGGCTCCGTCGATGTTGGAATATTTTGACTCGAATGGGAAAATGTGAAAAGTTTTCCTGCTGACGGCAGAGGCACACACACACACACGCGTTTACCACCACACTTTTTGAGCGGGATAGGAAGGATGAGCGTATTATGATTTTTTTTTTTATATTGAATAATGCTTCCCCATTCCTGGGGAAGTCAATTCAACGGTCTCATCCTGAAGCGAAACGCGAACACGTGGTTTTCGTGTGTGCGTGTGACGTGTAAACGGCGTGGCGAAGGTTAAACTTTTTATGGTTGGAAATTTTAATTTCGACAAAACATCACACTTTCCTTTGGTCGTAGTTGTCTGCACTGTTTCTGTCGGTTGTGTGGGTAGAAAGCCAGTAACAAACACACAACAGTAGCTTGTCTTTAATGAACCTTGAAGGGTGCTCAATTTACTGTATCGTTCAACGATGGAGATATTCACATGCTTTAGACAGTGGCTTTTGTGTTTAAATAGATTAGAAGCAGATTCATATGGATATTTTTCTTATTCGAAATTGTTTTAATAAATAAAAGATTCATATTTTAATTGCAAAAGCAACCCTCCAATTGTTTCAAATTTTCAAAACTTTATTCAAGGCTAAAAAAAGGTTTTTTGATTACGGTAATGAGATTGTTTAAAATATTCATAAAACTCTGCATTCTAAATTAAAGCTTTTTTTTGTTAATTGAAACATTCAACACACAATACAATTGTCGAACTTAAACGTTCATTTTTATAGTTATTTTTTAAGACTGGTAGTTTTTTTTAAATTTAACTAATTAATTTTTTTATAGAAAATCGCCCCATTGAGAAGAAATAGTTGGATTCAAACCAGTTTTAATGTTTTTATAGACCTATATGTCGATTTGACCTTACCTAGCAATAGCTTCCACATGCTCATATATGTTCTGCCATCGTTCGCCTTTCTCGAAGTATGTTTTCTCCTTTGGCACTTCTGTGACATCGATTGTTCAACGCCTGCAAGATGGCAATGTCACCACTGCGACACTACTAGGCAATTTCGTGTTGTTTTTTTTTGTTTTTTGTTATTTCATTTTCTACTCGGTCCCCTTCTACCCGTGTACTTGTCATACCGACGCTGCGGTAACCTCCGTCCCCGCAACATTGAGGACATTTCGGAGGCATTTTCTTCGGTCTGCGGCCCTCGCGTTAATGTCTTGTTGGGCCCCTAAACCATCAAAGCAGACTTTAATGTCGGCAGCACGCGACGCTATTCGATGCCACGTCCTTGCCAGCGAAAAACGCTCATTTTCGCGCCCGCCATTCACTCGCTCCTGTGCACGCGCGCTGTGAGTTGCGATGCCTAAGGGAATTTGCACCACCGTCACGGCTTTCCCTTCGGTCTCGGGGAAAGCGAAGCGAGCGCACGATAGCAGCACTGCAGGAAAAACACATTAAAGCCTTCTGTTGCGCTGCTGTGCCCCCGTTTCGTGCAATGCGATATCCGGAAGGTAATTAAATTTTTATCTTCCTCTCGGGTGGTGGCGGCGGTAGTGGGCAATGCCAAAAAAAAAAACTTCAACCAGAACAGAAGAAACAGAGGCCACCACTCGACCTCGGGCTGCGGTTTAGCTGTACGGCGCGTCGAGCGGACTGTTTCCTTTTCTGGAGGATAATTTAATTTTCCACCGCACCGTATTCGGAGGCCAGTGTTGTCCGGTTTTCGGTCGTACCAAAGAGAGCGAGGGACACATTGGGCAAGAACGAGGCTTTGCGTGTGGTTTTGGGATTTTTGGGAGTTTTAATTCTTCCCCTTTTTCGCTGCGAGCGGCAGCACGTTGAGGCTGTTCGTGACTGGCGGCTTTTGAGTGCCGTTCCGTCGCTGCAAAGGTTAATGAAGGTGAAAGAGGCTTTTGAAGTAGTCGCGAAATGAAGCTGAAGAACAGTATGCTATTGCGAGTTTTGCCTATTTCTGAAGGGGAAATAGATGCTTGTAGCATAACAATCTTCAAAAGTTTTTCAAACTATTTGTTTTCATACATTTGAGACCGAAACTTTCACACGTAAAGTGAAATTTGGTGTAAGGAAATCATATCAAACCAATCCTTTATTCAATTGAATACGATTTGCATACATTTAGGCGTTATTGTTGCTTGCACCATGGCGTATGCTACAGTTCTATCAATAACCTAAACGCATCTATCACGTGCTGAAAACACACTTTCAACGCGAATTATGTACAAACCAAAAAAACACGATGGTAACAAGCTAATTGCTAATTATAGCTTCTATTCTGCCAAACCAACATGCCGTGCATCATCCAATAAAGTAGATAAATATATTTTAATTGAAGCTTCGTTTATCCAATAAAGCTTTTCGTTTTTTTTCTTCTCATTCGTTTCACTGTGTGTGTCCATGCGTGTGCGATACGGCACACAAAAGCGTCAACTTCTGCACAAAAACAAAACTGTTGAAAAAAAATCAATGACCACTTAATTTCCCAACCCACCCGGCAACAGTGTTCGTCGTATCTCGTCTAATTAAACCGACCGTGCAGTATGCAAATATCAAATATGTGATAATCTTGTTTATTATCGAAAGCTAATACATTTCCCTCCGCGAGTCCCCATCGCCTGCCCTCAGGTGGCCGTTTGCTTAATGCTTTTGAAGCATAAAGGACGTCCTTAACGTGTCGTTCGTTTATCCGTTGTTTTTTTTTCGTCTTCGTCTGCTTCGCTGCTTAATTCGAACGATAAGTAAGCGACAAGGAGAGCGACCGGACCGAAGATCGATTCGTGCCAGCGTTCCGTGCCGTCCCGTGACTGCACATAATTTTCGGTGGCTTACCTGAGTTTCCTGGAAACGTACCATAATCCCCTCCCCGAGCCGTAATCGAGCCCAAACCCAAACAGAAGCGCCCGGACTCCTGCCCCGCACTAGGAAGTGAGCGAGGTTTTTTTTCTCTTTGACTACCGCCTGCTAGGTGGACTAGACACAATGTTTGGCAGTACGGAAACCCCTCCAAACTCGAGTGGGGGAGTAAAAATAAACATTTTTCACCGTATTTTCACCTGCGCACCTCAGCGCCGTCCCGGGTGGGTGAATAAATTAATGTATTTTGATTAAAAATGAATTTATATCTATTATTTTTGCATAACTCAACGCGCACTGGCTGCGAGAAAGGGAGAGAGAGAGAGGGAGAGAGTGAGCCGCTCCGGAGGACACTCCCGGGGCAGAATAATGGGATGGGCTTTTGCAAATGGAAAACGATGACATCAAACTGTCGTTTTGCCTCACGGAGGATCCCTTTTTCACTCTCCCTTCCAACCGACAGTCACGCTTCGGTTGGAGAGCGAAAGAAGAAAGCCGAAAATCAACTTTTCGACCGATTTACAAATTATTTGTCATTCGTGTCGTTCCGTTTGCTTCCGTTCTTAGCCCCGGATGGGGGTACGGTTTCCCTTTACATCCTGGGTTTTCGCCCATCCCGCCGGATCCATCCAGTCCAGGGATCGGAAAGAAGCAGAAACCGTCTGCTTGGTTCGTTGGACGATGGATTCGTAGTTTGCATTTAAAACCCCCTCGAGCGTCGTCGGGAAATGCTATCCCTTCCGGTTAGGTGGGAGGAGGGAAACTCCAACACCAGATCCGTTAGAAAAATGACTCGCCAGACAATGGGTGCTACGGGCAGACTGAGGCCACGATAGGAGAGTGTGTGTGTGTGTGTACGTCAGTTCCTGAAACCCCATGTGATAATGCTCTCCTTTATGTCCGAGCGCGTTTTCGTGAAAAACGAACCGTCGACGACCGACCGGGAAAGATAGTGGCAAAGCTGACAAAGTGATTCCTTAAGGCTCTTCCCGGACCGCTTTTACCACACGCGAAGACATGTTTCTTTCGGTTTCTTGTTTGCGTGCTCGGTAGCTTAACCTGTCACTGCACGAGAAAGCAGTAACGGTCCCATTGAGAACCGCTACAATAGAGAAGAAGGCAGGAAAAACCGTGCAAGAAGTGCAGTGGAAAGTTAAATAGGGGTAGGATCAACGCGTTTGAAGGAGACGTAATTACTCACACCGCCCAGTAAACATTTACACACGGCCACTCCTTGAATTTTTCCGGATGAACTTAGATTTTGTTTACATTGCATACATTCAGGCGTTGCATATAAATGTTAAGTTGGAGTGAATAGTATCATATTCAAACTCGCGGTTTGAGGTAAGGCTTAAACTATTTCACGCAATTTTACTTCATGCGTCTAGAAACTATCTCTATCTCTATAAAGTGATTAATTTAATTTTTATGGTCATGCTATGAATCAATTAGAGTATATATAGGAGGTTGAAATTATTTGTTTAAATCTTACCAAATGTAAACGTACTCAAAATTGAGTTTCATAATACGAAGCGTACCTCATCTTTGTTAACGAACTAAATTGGATAAAATATTTGATAAATTATATTGCATGAATTTAAACTACTCATGAAAGGAGTGGCACATTAATTTAAGAATTGTTTTAGTATTTATTGGACTAGAAAATTGACGTAAATTCATTGCAAGGTTTGTTTCATATCAAAAATCTTTTCACTCCTTTTTGCACCGGAAGCTAGACGAAGGGTGGTAACTCGGATATCTTTTAACGATTTTTACGAAGCCGATTCGCGTAAGTGACGCTTTGCACACTCCACTCCTTTCACGCCTCTAACGACTCTAATGATCAAGAACCGAGAGATAGTCCGCTGATGAGCTTCGTCTCCGGGGAAAACACGACGCCCGGCGTACGTTCATGCCTATCGTCCTGTTCAATCGCTCACTCGTGCTGATGCATAACATACACAAGCGAATCGTGCGGTGATGTGAGGTCCACCCGTATCGCAGCGATAATGAAGTGATTTTAATCTGCAATATTTTAATGAGTTCACACTTACCTCGCACGCGGGAAGGGTCGAAGGGAGCGCCGGTGGGAAGCTAAGAACCGGTTCCTGTACCCAGGGGTTTTGCTGTACGATCCGATCAACCCTCTCGTCTGATAAGGGCTCGTGATAAAAGATTGCTCCTTTTTTTTTGTAAGGTAGTTTTAAATTCACTAATGTTCCGTTCCTTTGCGCGTTTTTCAAACGGATTTTTATGTGCGTTTAAAACAACCAACCCGGCCGACCCCTCGCGTTTTCCATTAACCCATAAAATGGAAAGCCATGTGACGGTACCGGTGACGGTAACGATGGCGCCGAAATGTTACAACGATGTCATCGTGTGCTTCATTTTCGGATTATCACACAAATAAAATAGGTTATGATTTTTCCGCAACCAATGGCCCTCGTCGGTGTCGTGTGATGATGAAGCCATAAAACAGCCTCGACGGCGATGTCGATTTTATCGGGGTTTTAAAAGGATAAACCCATTTTTATCCGCCCGTCCCCGGCGACCCACTCCGGCGGCTCTCGGCGTCGTGCGAGTGTTGAGTGTCATTTTGTTCGCGACATTGTACGACATGTCCCGTGCCTCTCCCGAAGGTTCGTGCGGGTGTCACTTTCTCCGCCGAAAGTCGTTAGACAGTCCCGGCCACCGTCGGGCGAACGAGCTAGAAACGTTCGAACCCGGAAAGAAGATACGATTCCTTCCGGTTGCTTCATCGGTTGGGCCAGACACTTGCGCCGGGATCTAATTAAACCGCGCGATGGTGTATAATATTTTTGAAATAAAATTTATGGCCACATTTAGCAGTGGAAAGAAGGTGCACATTATCTTGCCACCTTTCACCTCGCTTCACCTTCATGATCCCGCGCGTGCGTTTGTGTTTGTGTGCGTATGTGTGGAATATGTTCCGTCGTTAACGACCGTGAACGACGCGTCTTTCGTCTGCCGCAGCCGAAGGTCGTTAGGCGGATGCAGCCGCGTTTGGCATTCCTGTTTCCGAGCCATGTTTGTTTGGTGTTCATTTTTCCACTCCACACCATCCTGGCTGAAGATCCTGGCACACACACTCGTTCTGAGATGGATGTGCGCGGCTGCGTCCGTGCCCATGGATGTGGCGTGAAGCGGAATTAGCATTCATTTGCATTGCCTCGCCGCGTACTGCGACTCACTTATGAAAGTAACTTCTTCTGCTGGGAAAAACGCTCAAATCGATCCTAGCTGCCATGCGACGGGGAGGCTGGCGGGAGTGAGAAAAGTACGTCCCCAACAATAAGTGCCCCGAGCATGTGCGAGAAGATGTGTTCCTAACGATCTCGTTAGTTTTCTGCAACACCTCCCAACGGCCGGCCGGCACTTTTGTGTGGCACGGCAATGCAACATTTCACGCAGCGTAGACGTTGAAGAATGGGTGTGAAATGAAGTTGACATAAATTTAGGTCACATAATGCAGCGCGAGTGGTGGAGCGTGCTGCTGCGAGCCAGAACATGTATGGTGAAACGTAACATGAATGCGCATAAGTTGTTCTTTCAGGCTCGCCTCGAGAAGTGCGATGAAAAATGTGTGTTTCAAAGCTGTTACTTAAAGCGATTACAATAACTAACTTATTAAAAGAGATTTCATGAGAGTTCACGCTACGTAGGGAAACCGAGTTTCCAAGATGTAGAAGCGTTTCTAATCGACTGAAAAACTAGTTCGATACAATAAACTAAGATAGTAGCACAAATAAATTTGATAAATTCTTCATTTTACTTGCTCTACCCGATTTTGCATGCTTGACATTTCACAGAACATTTATTGAGGTCTCAGTAGTTATTCTTCATTTGTATAACTTTAGTTATAGCATAATCAAAACAGAGTATTTCTCCGCTCAAATTGCTCTCAAAAGAAATTTACGCCTGAAAGGTATTCATTGTGCATTACTCGAACGCTTTGCTAGTACTCGATCTGTTGATTGCATACTTTTAGGCGTTTAGTAAGGGTGTTGATAGAAATAAACGGGTCGAGCAGGTTTCAAAATTATTTTTCGATTTGTTTGGGATTGGACTGAAATTTAAAGTTACTTTTTTGTACACTTCTGTTATTTATTGTGAGTTTTTCATAATATTATTATCGTGCCATGCTTTTCTCGTATTCGACCTTATGATGGGTGCACCTGAGCAACATTCCACCACTATGATCCCATTTCCATCTGCGCAATATGGACTATGATCCCATTTCCAAAACAGCCAGCTTCCCTAGATCGTGCCACTGCAATAACTTCACGCTTTCTCAAACCATTAATTTTTATGAATCGATGGTAGTCTCAAAGAAAAAAAGATCAAAAATATATATAACATAAACATTTTGTTCATAATTGATGAGCAGCATCTCGGCAGCCGCTGCGCCGTGTACGAAGCCGTCCGTTCGTACAGCGAACGTGATGGAGTCATATATTCTGCCGCATCGATAAAATCGACTCTTCCCGGTCTTTCCACCGTACGAAATGGCAAAGGAAATGGTTCGTACAAGCAACGCCATTCGCCGCGTTCCACATCCCGTGCCTTAATGTCCTAACGCTCGCGTACGGATGGGGCGAAAAAAGGGAGCATATAAGCTTTCTCCTCTTGCGCTCTGCACGCTGCGTCCTCCACCTGCAAGCCTTACACCCTTTGCTGTCACCTTTAAAATGAAGCGGAACCTGCTGCGTGTGGAAGGACGGTGGAATTGGCCCGTTTTCTTGTGCTTCCGATTTGGTGCTCGAAACCGAATGTTCCGCTCGATTGGCAGCATAAGTGTGCACTCACTTAGTACAATTTTCCACCCTCCCCGGGTCCGTATCGTTCACGGTACCGGTGGCGCGTCGATAGGCTGTCGGGAGACATTTTTCAGTTCCGACCACGGCCACGGACGGGAACCGATCCGGGGTTTGGAGGAAATATTGTCAACACCGAACCACTTTCTAGGCGTGGATGTTATTTTTTTCTCGCTTCTCGCATCGGTTGTGGCTTTTCCTCCCCAATAGAAGTGTCGATACTTTATGCCACTTCTGCTCCCGATGTTCCCTGAGCAGCCTGCCGAGCGAGAGAGTCATCATCATCATAATCGTTACTCTACGCCATACATTCGATTACTCCCTCCCACCCCCGGAGGGGGGGGGGGGGGAGGTGGTAAAGTGCACAATATGTTTTTATGGAAAATATTTCGATTTTCCATCGGCGTTCGATCCGCTCGCCCCTGCTTGCTTGTGTATATAACACGGGTGGTTCGTTTTGGCGAAAAGAAGGTTTTTTTTTTCTCTCTCTCTCTCTCTCTCTCTGTTTTGCTCACTACTCAGCTTCTCAGAAGTTTCGATTACGCCTACGGTTGACAAAGGCAGGAACGATGAGTTGGCGAGGTGTTCGGGACGTGAAAAACTTTGATTTTCTCCCCCCTTGAAGCGTGGTCCCTTACACCAAACGCCACAGCACAACCGGCGGTTGCGACGCTCGCAACTGATGAGATCGACCGATGTTGATCTGTTTTATATTCCACGCTTCGATGCTACCCGGCAGCTGGCAGCAGTAGAGGCCTGCTTTGCGGTGGTTGAAGAAAGAACTTCATCGTGCATAAAAAAGAAACCAAGAAAACACCAACACCGCCGGAAAAAGAGCATCTCCGTATCTGGCGCACCATCACGGGCGAAGGATTTTCCATCGAAGTGACAACTAGAAAATCACCTTTGCCGAGAGGGAAAGACGCGCCCGCGCGTGGTTTCGCTGTAATCGAAACGCGGCTAAAGGCTGCGCTAAGCTGGGCGAGTGAGGCGGCGGCAAGGGACGAAAAAACAGTGTCATGAATAATGTAGGGAAATTCTGCGACCACAGAAACAAGCTGATGCACGTTAAGTTTAATGAAATTCCTTTCCGTGCTGCTGCTGCTACTGCTGCTGCAGCAGCATGGCCTGCGACAAATGCCGATGCCTAGCGTTGTCGTCTTGCCACGGAATCGATGGCGGTGGTGATGATGATGATGACGATGGTGACGGCGACGGGTAGCTCCAACACCGTACAGCTGGAACTATGCTGAAATTGGTTTCGGTTCTTCTCGCTTGTGGCGGAGGTCACCACTTTGCTTATCGTGCGGCTCAAGATAATCTAATGCCGAGCGATGGGAAAAGTCACAACGGCTGCTGGAAATCGGCGTCGGGAAGGTGATTGCGACACCTTTTCGGGGCTTGCGATACAGATCAAGAAATTAGTACGGATACACCGCTCTAGCAAGATATTGGTTCAACTTATATAAGTGTAGAATATTTGATGCTGGGCGATATTCTTTCCTTGTATTTCTGCAGCATCTCACTCAAGACTTCAACGGTTTTGCGTTGAATAATTTAGCTTAGTTTGCAAAAACAAAGTTAACAGCTTGTTACAGGACCCTTATGGTCTCAAAACGACTGGTTTACGACCATGTATGGGTTCAATCTGAACTACAAAATTATCCTATAAAAGTTCCTATAAATTCTAGTTTTAGAACACATGTTTTAACTTTTCTTTTTTAGTTTGAAGTATAGCATCTTTATTAAGAAACTAATTAATCAAGCTCTTAAGAGAGAGCTCCACAGTTGTGAAGTTTACTTCTAGCATACTTTTTTGAAAGATATATTGAAAAATTTAAGCATTAATTTTGTGCTTGCAATAGAACGCTAAAAAAACATGTCAAGTACACTTTTGAAAACATATTCAATGAATAACATATTTTCCGATAAAAGTTCGTTAAAAAAACACGATAATAGTTTCTCGAATTACTAAAGCCGATATGAGTGTCGCCCGGTTGTAATAAAATCATTTTTTCTTTTCCCACATTTACCCTGACCAATAATCTTACGAAAGGAGGAGCTGTTTCCTTAGTACAAAACGCACAGCAGGTACCCAGACCCTGTCGTTCGGAAAGTTTTTATACGATATGCATCGACGTGTGTACCCCGTTGCTGCACGTCTGCCTTCATCAAGCATATGCGATGGCCGTGTGCATAATGTTTTCTTTGTGATGAATTTACTTTCCTTCCGGCAGCCATACGACGGGACGACCGTTTGTCCTCGTTCATCCATAAGCTTCGATGGCGGGGCAAGCTCTACCGTACCGTGGATGATATAATACGCTCTGCATCAGTTGGTGCCGGTTTGCTCGTTCGGCTTCGTGTATCTCTTTTCGGGGGCGAAGGAAGAAGGGCGCTCTATTGTGAGCGTTGCGATCCTTCACGTATCCCTTGCCATTCGGACGGAAGAGACCGAAATGACGATGCAGATGAGTATGCTTTCCGGTGGAAGAAACCCCCCGCGTCCAACGGGAGGAGCAGGAGAAGATGAACAAATATTTTTCCATCTTCATTATTGGACACCCGAAGACGATGTCGCCCGCCACACGTTCGCCATAGGTTCTTGGGGTTTTTTTATACACCAGAAAGCCAAACTTTGGGCCAACATCCACCGCCGGTATGTGTATCATCCGCAATCCCCATAAAGAAACCAGCCGTGTATTTTTTTCTCTCCTTCTCTCGGTCTCGTTTACGTTCGTGCCATGTGTGTTATGTTCGTTAGCAAGATATGACAAAGATTTGCATGTCGCACGGTTTTGTCGGATGACGACGGAGATCAGAGCGTCGGTTCGTCGTTCATCTTTCATCCACTCTCGCCGCCGTTCGCAAGCAAGTGGAAGTGGCTCAATCAAGAATGATGAAATTTTGTGGATAAATCTTCAACGCACACATACACACACGCGCTCGCACCCATCTTGAGATCTTGTCGCTCTTTACAAAATGGTCCCATTTTGTCGTACAAAACGAGCGATCTCGGGTAAGACGGTGGGAAAGATTGTTTGAAAGTTAGAAAGCATTTTAAGGATCTCCTTTCTTTCGATCTGTTTTTTTT
>JXXA01018374.1:0-21376 GCA_000956255.1 Anopheles punctulatus
GTTACCCTGGGAAACGAAACTGTTTCGGGGTTTACAATTGTTCTATCTGTTTTCGTTTTTCAGTACCAGTCACGAAAAATGTACCTAATAGTCGATCTAAAGTCATTCTACTTGTTCCCTTCATCTCGTTGATTTTCATCGCAACTGGAATGCACTCAATGTTGTGGCTCTAATTGCCTGTATATGATTGGAGATGACTGACTAAGTGACTAAGTGACTCAAGGCAAACCAAATTGGGTATATTGTTAGGTGCGCGGGATAATTACAACAGATGGTACTCCTAACCGGACAGTATCGTATGATTTGTGGGCAAATATAATTTTCCTGCAGGCATATAAACGTCCGCAAATCTTATTGAATCGTACTATTTTATCTTTTCACATCAAAATGCGAAAAACAGTCATTCCTAAAAAAAATTGATTACTTTTCGAATAAGCGAATCAGAGCCTAAGAAAGGCTTGCAAAAAATTGCATTTCCTTTAAAGTGACGTACCACGACTAGAGTAAAGTAGCTCTTCTACCAGTTGGTCTAAGTTATGATAAAAATCAAACACTTATCCTTGGAGATAATTTGCTATAATAACCTTTGAATAGTAATGAAATAAATAGGAGAATGAGATTACATTATCCTACTGCGAGTGACACCTGCTGTATTATGGTGCTGTTTAGCAATTATCAGAATAGCTAACGCATCATGTCGCAAATAATCATCATGTCGAGGACTAAACTCAAAAGACTTAACGCAAGCGAGATCAAAGTTGTTGGATAAAAGGTTACACATCGTTCGACAGCAGCCTCTTTGCCAGAATATTTAACACACGGGCCGAACTATATGGCTATGGACTAGTGCCTAAGTTTTTCTTAAACTGGCTACACTTTTGCGATAGTTTGTACGTATGGAGTTTTAGTTGTACTGGCCAAAGACTAATTACTAACAGCAGCAGCAATCGTTAACTAATCCACAGTAGATGGTGCTAAGATAAAAAAAAAGCGCAAACCGAAAGGCGGATCCATCTGCAGTCTCTGAAGAGTAAGTCAAACTATCTTAGTCTTGTCCCCTGTCTATGATTTAGTAGCCTGCAGCGATCTTCCTTCACTCACCGGCCGCCGCTTTCGACGGTATTACTTTGGATCGTAGCATGGCGACCAGCCGGGAGGCAAACACGGAGGCCGATCCGAGGTTTGTGCTGGACGGGACGGGTTTCGCGGCCGGTACCGTTGCATCCGCCGGCTTGTAGCTGTTTTCCAGTGATCCACCACAGTCTGCAAACAAGCAAAAACCCAAAGCAAGATATACATGAACGATTCTCTTTTAAGAGAGATGGGGGCAATGTTTTCCATCCGATCGTTACCGTTGGATGTTTCGTCTTCTTCTATGTTGAGATTCGAGATGTCAGACAGTGTGAGATCTTTTTCCTCCTCTTCCAGCAGCAGGCTTGAGTACGATCGCGACGTGTTGTTTTCGCTAGCAGAACGTGACGCGTTATCCGACCCACGCCCACTGTTACCACCGGCCAACTGGCCCTTTTTTTCGCCCGGTTCTTCCTTCTCGTCAGCGTTTGGCAACGAACCGCAGGATTCGGACGATTCGTCACTGTCACTGCTGCACACCATGATCACTTCGTCTATGTGGTCGCACCCGGACGAGGAGGACGAGGCAGCCGCGGACGATGAACCGGACGTGCAGGACGATCGAAATGAGGCCGGCGACGAGGAAGCGGACGATGAGGACGATGCGGAGGGTGATGAAGCGAGCGGGGAGCTGGTGTTGAAGTTGTAGTTTTCGTCACTCTCACCGGACAGCTCGTTGTTCTGCATCTCGCTGATCTTGGACAGGATGTGGGGATAGAAGTCACGGGCGGTCGTATTGTTCGGCTCGTACTGCAGTACTGGGGATTTGTTTTTCATTAGTACTTCCCGTGTTTGTCTGTATTAGTTCAAAACCCATCAGACGGTGCAATTTACTTACTTTGCTTGCAGTACTTGAGCGCATTCACGTAGTCACGGATCATGATCGCCGAAAGGAACTAGAAAAACGTTAGAAACCAGCAAAAGTTCAAGAGTAAGGAAACAGACATAAACCCTGCTCACTGGTGCCCTACCTCCGCCAGCAGCTCCGTCGGTGCTGATATGCTTTCGTCTGCATCTGTGTACTCAGATAGGCTTTGGCTGAGATCATCGTTCGACGGTGAGTGCAGCATCGCCGCGGAATCGGCGGTCATTGGGGCCACCATGGCAGCATCACCCCCAGCGGTACAACCGTCTCCTGCTAGCTCCACACCGGGCAGGTTGATGTTGACCGTATTTCCGTTGGTATCGTCCAAGAGAGCCTAACAGGGAAGCACGGTGACGATGGCGATTCGCAATTAATAACACATCTAGCCTGCTCTCGCCGATAGCTCCAGCTGGATGAGGTGAACCCCTTTTCCTGTTTACAGCTGGCATTCAATCGAACCAGAGCCAAGCGACGTCGTCACCCACTCAACGACGAGTTTCGTTTACAGTAGCATAATACTGGTGGGTGGGGTGGCAGTAACCAACAACCAGAACCTATTGCTAGGAGACTGTCTCCTCACATTGCGACGGGCACGAACTTCTTCGCAAATGAACTTACCATTTTCGTACAATATTCCGACATCGGTGCGTTTGCACATTGATGCAACGGGGAGGGGAAAAAATACAAACACACGCAATCGCTTCGCGATTCGCAATTCAAATCATGACGTTGAAAATTCTGCTGTCCGCTGTTTTTATTCACGACCGATACTGGAAAAGCTCGAAGCACCAAAAACACACGCAGGTCGATCGCTTTTTGTTGTTGGATATGTAGCGTTTTGAAGGCGGAGGGGGGACAAAGTTTTGCATCAAAAACGAAAACAAAACAAGGCTCGTGCTGTCCTGCTCGAAACTTGTTTGCGAGGCAGCTGTCAGGAGTTGTTATTAATTTGCATTTTGAAAACCAAAACCTGAACGGATATCGCAACCGTTGCTAAGATTTTAATTGCATCCCGTATAATATATGTGTGTATTTGTGCCGAATTTTCCTCATGTATTGAACGACGGTAAATATCTCATTGCTTTTCAAGATTTATATTTAAATAACATCGTATTTATTTTAAAATGGCATATTTACATATTTTTACTTGAAATCACAAATTTCCAACTCAACAGCCGCCGGTTGGCAACACTATTTTGCCAAAGGCAGACAATTATGTTGTCCTATCTGCAGCTGGCAGCGTTTAAATAACATTATCACCGTTTTTTTCAAATTTATTCGACACCATTCAAGAGCCCGTTAACTATTTCTGGTTCCGTCTAGGACGGTTCGCGCAACGGTGTACTACATTATGCTTCATCACACAGCTTTTATCATACGCGCAATTTTTATCAAAATAAAATAGAGTTAGCTAAAATTCAGCCTCGTGTATATCGTGTTTTTAATGAATAGAGGAAATTGCAGAATAATAAAGGGATTTTACCTTAAGCGTAGGAAAATCGTGACAACCGACAGTCATGAAAAATGTTGAACGTGGCTGATACATGTTGATGTTGGTCCGTTGGTGAAGAAATTCAGTTTTGCATCAATGCATTCAGGTTAGGAAAATCTAAGGAAATGCTTCAGCTATTTTACAGAAAGAAAATGGTAAAAAAGACACATTTTCCTTCGTCTATAAATTTTATAGAAAAAAATCCCACTGAAAAAAGGAAAAAAGAACCATTTCCGAAATATTTCAGTCTATAGCTCCACACTTAAAGCAATAATAGTTCTCTCATAAAACATCATTCTTTTGCACTTAGACTCAGAACGCTTTGTCATATTTCTCAAAAGAAAACAAAAACTTGAACAACACAAATTAAGATCGTCGATATCTCCAGCTTTGACAAACTAGACAGGCAGACAGGCTCGATACTTTTGCCATCGGTCTATAGCACCACAACGATCATCGTGTGACGTACGTAATGGCAGTACCTGCCCCGTTGTACCACTGCAAGAGACCCCGGGAACCAATTCGGAAAAGCGGCGTTGCTGGTGTGTGCGTGTGACATTTGCGCCTGTACCATCCGTCAGCGGTAAAGCTGTTTCGTTCGCGATACGTGCTCGCCGGATAAGGAAAATCCTGACTTCCTGGAACCACCCTACCATCATCCCTCCACATTGGGCGATTGTACCGCGCCAGCAAAACCGACCGCGTGTGCACGCGTTTGCATTTCCGTTTTAGTTCTGTCCTGTAGACGGGTGTCCCCGTCGTTGCCGTTCCGTTCTGTGCCTGCGTGTGTATGTGAAGGGGTTTTGGGAGAAATTAAAAAAAACGCGCCAGCAGTAAACACACACACACACATACTTACTCACTCGTGCGCAATTGCGTGATGTGTGTTGATTGCGTGTGAACCGCTCCTTTCCACATTTCTTCATACGTATACGGGTAAACGTGCGTAACACGGGTTAGACGTCTGTTGGTGTGCAAGCGTGCGTGCGTGTGCTTGCAACTCTGTGTAAAGCGTGAAAGGAATCTGCTTGGTGAAAAAGCCCCTTCGTAGAAAGGACGAAACGTTGAGCCGTGCAAGCGAGATAGCACACTATCCTCTTGCGTGTTGCGTGTGTCTATTTGCCCCAGTGTTTGTGTTTGTGTGTGCGTGGATTTGACAGATTGGTGCGAGCGAGAGCTCGCATGCAGTAGTAGTAGAAGTAGCAGCAGCAGCAGCAGCATCAGGCACCAGTGGCCACAGCAGCGGCTACGGAAAAAATCGAACATTACTGTGCGTGCGAGCGCGTCTGTGTGTTGTGTGGCCTTTTCAGCACGTTGCAAACATGGCGAAGCCTACCCAGTTATTAAATATTGAACCGGCGAACGAGCTCAAATTCCAGGGTAAGAAGCGATTATTCGCCTTATGCGAAAGCCAGGGGGAACAAGCGGATAACGAACACTGACAAACGTCCGCACCGGGTGCGGTTTTTCATTCATCCATCCATCTCCTCTGCCACTTCATCCTTTCCTCAACCTATCATGAGACACGTAGGGTGAGCCAACACAGGTTCGCTATTTTAAATTCTTACGCCAACAGCACCGCCATCACCAGCCGCACAAGATCCTTCATCTTTTCCCTCATGAAAAAATTGGTCTTTTAGTTGGACCCTCCAGAGGTTGTATGCGTGATTGTGTGTGCGGTAAAGAGAGAGAGAGAGAGAGAGAAAGTTTTAACAATCTTATCACCGTCGGTGACGCAGCACCTTTTTCCCGCGGATGAAGGAAATGAGTTTCCTGCTGCTTTGCTGCTGCAGGCACAAGCAGTGATGACGACATCCTTCGTGTTCCCCGCGCGTTGGCCAGGAATATTGGCCGCCAAAAGCAAAAAAATGTTTGCTGTAAAGCGTTATAAATTGGCCACTGCTAAAATGCGCGCGTCTGTGTGTTTGTGCACGTGCGCTCCTATGTGTGTATGTGTGTGTCTCTACGGAGCCGGATCGATCGAAAAAGAGGAGCCCGTGGCGATTTTCGTTCGCATATGTGAGCTGTCAAAATTTATGGTCCATCGCATTGTTTGACAGATATCAGTAAAAATATGTCTTTTGTTTTCAATCGCTTCTTTTTTAAGAGCGGAAAAATGTATGAATTCCCATGGTTCTCCTTGCCGAAATAACTGGCAGCTCGATGCAACTGGACCAACAATATCGGAAACAATGCACACACGGACATGTATACGGGGAGACGATACCCCTCACTAAACCGTGACACGACGTGAAAAGCGCCCTTTGAGGATGGTGTAAGAGGCGAAACTATGTTGCACATATTTATATGTATAATGCTGGACACCCTCGCCATGTGTAACAGCCAGCGATTGTTTTTATCCTCCTTTAAACCACTATGTAAAAACACCACCTGGAAAGGATATGCAAGCAGTATTTCGTTTTTTTTTCGTCGGACATCGTCTTCCATCATGCACACTTCAATCAATCCATGTGTATAAGTGTCGATGAGGATACCCGATCAAGAGGCGACCGCGATCAATAGCAATCGAAACCCAAACGGACCTGCAATCAAACTACTTGCCCATCATTGACCGCAGACGATAAAGGATCCAGAATGACGATGACGAAAACGACGGCTGCGTGCGATCAAATGGCCGTGTGCGTGAAAATCAATATACATCAATGGCTTCTCTTCTCTTGCACCAAAACCACTCTAACACACGCGCGCACACATTCTCGCTATTAAAATTGTCCTTTTAAGGGCATCAGCTCCTGGTGGTGCTGGCGCTCCTGGCGGGGCTGGCGCTCCTGGCGGGGCTGGCGCTCCGGTTGTTTCAGCTAGCGAAAACCTCTACCTCCGCCGACGGGCCACACCGGGTGCTCCGTGCTCTAGCTTTCGCACTAATTCATACCTTTCGCTTCTATTCTTTCTCATCATCGCAAATGTGCACCCGATGCGAAAACAGGACCGTTCCGGACCGCGGTGGCATCGTACATGCGGCTCACGAATCCAACCGAGCATGACATTTATTTTAAAATAAAAACAACGGCCCCGAAGAAGTACTGCGTGCGTCCCAACTGTGGCATGCTGGAACCGCGCGAATCACAGGAGATAGCCAGTGAGTGTTCGGAGCTTCTGGTATGTGCGATGTGCGGTTTCTACTAACTCGAAATTTCTTTCCCACCATAAACGCAGTCGTCCTACAACCGTTCATATTCGACTCGAACGAAAAGAACAAGCACAAGTTCATGGTGCAGTCGATGGTGAAACCGGACGACGAGGAGATCAATCTGGAGGATTTGTGGAAGAAGTACCCGGAAAAGCTGATGGACTCGAAGCTGCGCTGCGTGTTCGAATGTCCGCTCGATAACAACCAGCCGTCTGGTTCGGGTGCGGGTGCGACGTCGGCAACGTCCTCGGCCACCGCCAACGAGCCGTCCACGAGCGGTACCAACATCAAACAATCTGCTGGTTTGTGGAGTGTTTTTGCTGCTTTATCTTTCTTCTTTTCACTTGACTAATCTTTTTTCGTGTTTCCCGTTTGTGCGCTCCAGCTTCTATCAGCAGCGAAACCGGCACACAGTACGCTAGCGCACAGTTCGCTGGCATGAGCAACGAGGATGAGCTGCAGTCGGACGCGGGCCTGCTGAAGGAGATGAAAAAGATGCGGGACAACGAAAACGTGCTGCGCCAGGAAAATCTGCAGCTGCGAGTAAGTTATAGACAGGATCGTCCTTCCTTTCGTGTTCTTTCATTTGTTACTCGTTCACCTATACTCATTCTGTACCAGTCGTTTAATGTGGCCACCAGTGTGAGGATGCTGTTATTCATTATTTATTAATTAAATGTTTAACATCGTCCATCGTAAATCTAATCATTGTTAGATGCTATGTACATAATAGACCTCATGCGGTTAACGTTTTTGGCCAACAAAAAGGTGCTAAAAGTTTTGTGTGATATTTTTATCGAATTTTAACGGAATAGAAAAATCAAGTGTTTAAAATCCAATCAAAGCTTGTTAATTATAAGTTTAACCAAAGTTCATCATCATGTTACTCCCGGAAAAAAGGTAAAGGACGTTTTTTACGATTTGATGAATCATAAATATCATTTTTAGATGTTGTGTACAGCTCGTAAGGCTAGAACGAAGAATGAAAACGCTTTGTTGTATTTGGTAAATTATTATTTATAAATGAATTATACAATTTTTTGTGAAGATCATGCGTCCATGGTATTAGGTCTTTAAATACTTGAAAAGTGTTTTGTAATATTTTGTGCAAAATGAAGCCCAACACGGTACGCTCCGGTAACTTACGGTAAACTGTTTTATTATTGATACGTTAACAGTGTAAACCCTTGGTTAATTTTTAAGAGGTTGATTGATATTGGTGTTTTATTGTTCTAGTTGTTTCAATATTTGTTTAATCTATTGCACTCTAAATAATAAATATAGTTAAATTACTATCGAACCTCTGGACGACACATATTGTGCTTCGATCACAAGAAATGCCCATAATTTATCTGCCCAAAACAATCAATTGAATTGAAATCAAATCAAAATCAAATTAGCCAAATGTATTACGAGGCATTTAATCATATTTACGCATTATCGTGTTGCGGTAAATATTGATCGTAAACCACTCTAATAACAGGCTTAGCTAGCTTTCCAGTCCTTTTTACATAACAAGTCTGCAGTTTTTTTTGTCGGAAAAATGGACACGCTTAGAAAAGCAACAAAAAAAGAAAATGCATTTTGTAATTCATTACATTAAATTAAAGCGAAGGCTTCACGTAATCACGGCTGTTGATGTTATGATTATGAAGAAAAAAAATAGTGTAATAATAAACATACTCACGTCTCTGTTGCTTTTCTTCCCCTCATCCTCAGGAACAAATCTTACAGTTACGCCTGCAGGTGGATGGGCGGGCCAAGGAGCAGTCAGCGAGCGCCGCGAACGTTGGTGCGTCCTCCAAGGGGGCCCCATCGATTTCGTCGTCGTCGGTGCCCGTACACTACCATAATCCGTACACGCCGCCGGCACCGCTTGGCCGCAACACGCAGGTGGAGATGATGTACTGTGTGATTGCCGCCGTCGTTATGGGTATCATCGGCATACTGTTCGGCCGGCTCACGTACAGCGACGGTAACAAATAAAGTTTAATCTAACGAGGACGTCTCGCGACGGTTAGCAACGGAAAGAATGCGAATGTTGAGGGAGAGAGGGGGTTGATAAATGGTGATTGTATAAGGACGACCTTGTGCTGTAAAAACATCAGTTGGATTAGATGGGTGATCGGTTATAGTGAGAGACAGAGAGTAAGAAGAAAGTGAGAGACAGAGAAGGGATAAAATGGAGATCAGATGGAGAGGAGCGTTGTTTTTCGTCGGTAAATAATTTCAAATTAATCTACTAATTGCGGCACGCCACGAAAGACACGCAGAACAGAGGGGGAGAGAGAAAGAGAAATATGATGTAAAACAACAAAATTGATTGAGATTTTTTCAATCTCGAAGCGGCAGTGTGGAAGGGAGTGCGATTCTAAAAATCCCTTCCCTCCCTTTCGCACCGAATCCACATCCGTGTGTATTGATGCTTCGCTGGCGATATAAGAAATGAATGTGCGCATGTTTACAGATCGCGTTAATTAAAGCAAAGAATTGCACAGCGGAGAACATAAAACCACGCTCAGTGTGCATAACTTTGCTAGCAACTACAAAGGTTAAATATAAGATGTACGAAAAACAAATCTGAGACGTATTTTGTTTGTTTTGTTTTTGTTTTGTGAAAGGGTAGACGGCAGAGAGCAGTCTATAGGCATTGTAGAACACAAACACACAGAAAGACCGGTAGTGCTGGGTAAATGAAAAAAAAAATACTGTAAAGAGCGAAAAACAACACAGCGCAATACACAGTGGTCTAGAAGGAAGAAAAACAGATACACAGAAAAAAAACACACACACACACATAAACATATATATTTCGTCTTGGGTAAACAGAAAAACGGAATTTGGTAGAACAACAACAAAAAAATCGCCGAAATGGTACATACACACAGCTTAAAAGCAGCTTATATTATATAAAAATTGCCTAACTTAAACCAACAAAATAGACAGCAGAAGATGAAAAATGAAAAACAAAACATTGTGAAACCGAACGTGGAAACCGAACAACAGTGAACAGTGAATAGATTGCCTTGCAAAGGCAAGGAAACGAGCGGAGTGGAATAACGATCCGTGCAAGTGTGTGTGTGTCTGTAAGCAGAAGAAAGGAAGAGAAGGTATAAGCGTGGCACCCAATTATAATAGGGGGTTGGTTGGGTTGGGAGGGCAAAACAACTGTAGGGGGTGCTAAGCCGCAAGGGTTGAGATAATTCAGAAAAGCAAATAAAACTCATAGCGCGCGGTGTGTTGAAGCATCCTATACGCATCAAACCAGTGCGAAATCAAACTGAGAAAAAAAAAAAAGAACAATTAGCCCCGATCCGTTTCCACTTTCGGTTACATTCAAATTAATAGAAGAGCAACGCAACGGATCTTCGATTTGACATTTTTAGAGCAAAATACTCTCCCTGTCGCTTTATTGCGTTAGAATCTGCTCACCTGCAGGCAGAAGCTTTCATCGCGAGTCTGCATCGTTTTGCTAGTGCCGCAGCGAAGAGCAAAGAACACAGTAAAAGGAACAGAACTTGCACATGAAACGACAAATCAACACTTACCTGCAGGGTCGATAGCTGTATTTTTCTCTTTTGTTTTGCTGTATTGTTTCCTGGCTTATAAGTTTGTCGTTTATATACACTTTTTGCTTCGAGTTTACATATTACGATTTTATGTGTGTTGGGGGATTTCCGTTCAGCCGTGTCTTATTTCTATGGTTCTCTTCATTTACATACAATTTTTAGAATGTGCAGATTTCATGATTTTTTGTTTGTTTGTTTCCGCCTTTTTGTTCTATTGGTTTTGCTAGTCTACGAATTTTATCGAATGAGTTGGATTATTTTTTTTTCGGTGCTCGGTGAAAAAATAAAAAAATCACAATCGTGTCCACGTCCTCCCTTCTAGCATTACTTCTGACTCGCTGTGGCTGTTACATCACTGATGTCACGCAAATATTGAGGTCATGCAGTAGAAATGTTTCCTCTGCTCACAATGTTGAGTTACATCCTGCAACGACAGGGACTCAAGGGTACGAAGCAAAGCTTCAACCGAGCGGTAACGAATCGACGCGAATCGGAAATGTTTGGTTTCTGTTTGTTCCTTGTTTTCCCGTAACATGCGTAACCTATATCTTCATTAGCTAAGCGAAAAAAAAAGGATACACAAGTTAGCGCGAATAGCAATAAATAAAACTATGCAGACAGAGAAGAGAAAAACTCTAACGGGCGGCCAAGGGAGGCGCCAAAACCCGCGTGAACGTACTAGATGGAGAGCGCGGAAACAAACAAGCGTCGTGCATGTAAAACTGTAGGATTTGGATTTCAAACAATACCAATTGGCAAGTAGCGGATAGGGGGAAACCGAATATCTAACTAGAAAAGAGTATGTTAAAGGAAGGAGGGAAAATATACTAAAACAAACAAAAAAAATCAATCAGAAACAAAACAAACATCACGGTGTCGGTGATGTTGCTGCATCATGACGATGTGTAGGCGATGGTAGTGAAAGTAGTAGACTGTACGGCGACTGGGTATGCAAGGTAGAGAATGCAAGAAAGAAAGAGAGGAACAGGAAACAATGCGGTTGAAATAGCGAAGTAATAACTAAACAAAACTGAACAATTCATGCAAATGCAGGACAACATCAAACGCGAAAACAGAGAAGAGAAAGCGGCGGAGCAGCAAACAAACAAACAGTATGATCAACAAGGATAAACTGGAGCAGAAGCAAACCGAAGCAGAAAAACATACATTTACACACACCACTGTACACTGAACCAGAAATATAGCATTGGGTATAGTATTGGGTAGCGAATAAAGCGAGTAACAAACAAATGAGTGAGTTGCAAATTGGTTTTAGTTTCTTAGAACAAAGCAAATCTACACATCCACACATGCGAACACGTACACCTACTTAAATAACAAAGACGAATTAGACAATTAGAAAGAAAACCACCACAAGACGGAGAGTAACAAAAAGAAGAGGGTAACAAACACACCCGAACCCGAATAATACACAATATTAGATCATTATTAATTGCATTAATCAAAACGGTGTGAAGAAAACGAGGAGCGTGAGGGGGTTTAAAGGCAGAACAAATGAATACACATACACACCATACGAAGAAAAGAAACAATATTACTGAGTCTAAAAAGGCCTTTTAAGAAAACACACACACACACACCTTGTCTTTGCTGTTCTGGAATCCCCCGCCCCCCTCTCCCCCAATTACAACCAAAAAACAAAAAACAAGTACCATGTAAAACTGCAACAATAAAATCAACATAAAATGAACTAAACATTTCTTCACTCGGAGTACGCAAGATGATCTGCGTGCTATGTGTGTGTGTGTATGTGGTGGAGTGCCATATGCCAGATGGTATAATTAGAAGTCCTTTTTTGTTATTCCTTGGGGTCAGGTTCATGCTCATCTTCCACAAAAGAAAGTTCGATTTTGTTTTGTTTGTTGCTCGTCATTTACGGTTCCGGTTCTCTGTGTGTTACTAGAAAATAACAGATTTATTTGACGCCAGCAGTGCTACCGGCAAGGCATTATTGAACTGATCGATATACATTCATTGTTCTCGCATATACATATAGATCTATACATAAGGTATGTACGCATAGGGTAGAGTAATTTTGTGTCAACGCTGTGCTTCTCACTATTAGCTTGTTTTTTTTTCATTCATGTTTCTGGTATCCTGAAAGCTTCACCACCAGCAACTGAGTGGTAACGAAGCATGCACAACGACTAACCCCTGTAAACTGTCAAACCCAAACGTTCTTCCGTAGTGTTAGCGCACAGCTGATGAGGGCGGAAACATGCCCAAGCTGCACAGAAATGCCTTATTCACATATTATTTTCCATTCCTGTTTGCTCGTTACTAAAGCTTCCCAGCTCTGGGAGAGTGTTCTGTTCCGGTGATGCTTCACTTGTCATGCTAATAAATATTGTCTCCTGGGAAAGTGTACGTGTGTGCCTAGTATGGGTATCTATATGTTTCTTGTAAGGTATTATCTGCATATTCTGTATCATTCCTGATTTGCCGCTCTCGTTAACGCATTCAACGTTTCCTCTTTCTCGTTTCTATCATCCACTCTCAACCGTATGTTAGACTCCTCTTGACCCGTTTGGTGTATGGTTTCAGTCACTCGTCACTAAAACAGAACACGTATCAATGAGAAAACGAAAGATCTTTTTTTTTTAGGAAATCGCAATCTTTAGGCCCCATCAATAACAACACTATTTGGCATTGTGTAGTTGTTCCTCACATTAGTTGACTCCAACAAGAACACACCCAAAGGATAATGGAAACACCATAAAAAGAAGGTAATTATTTTGATTTTTGGATTGGTTGTTTAAAGTACTAAGAAGTAAGTTTGTAGTACAGTGAAAAGCCGTTTATCTGCATGCGTCGGGAGTTTGTAGCCCCCGAACGTGTCCGAATGTTCCAAAACACCAAAGCCAAAATATCAATTCGTATCTAACTCTTTCGAAACACATATATCACGACGTACGGTTACGACCTTGCGAATCTTCCTGCTGCTCGCTTGCCGTTTAACTTTCTATTTTTATAGTTGTTTCCTTTCGTCTCTCGTTAACTCGCTTGTTTTACTTCTTCGTTTTCTCTCACTGTCCTACTTACTCCTATAAACATATCAGCTCCACCTTCTTAATTCTTCCCTGCTGTAACATGTTCGCTGCCGGCTGGTATCATCCTATAACACGTGATCCACCTAACCCTCCTGTCCAAAATCTTCCGTAAATTTGTCCAGCTTCTTCATGTCCTCCTCGTTGACGGTCGGTTTCGTACTGGCGAGAGATTTCAGCATATCATTCTATTCAGCGTAGAAAGCAAAAAAAAAACAATGAACGATAAGCATTAGGATGTTGTTCGCATAGTAATTTGCCAAATGACATGCCACTTACCATCGTTACCGGCGGCTCGAACAGCTTGTCGCCGGGAAGATCCACCCACGTCATTTCGATCGCACCGGCATCGCCCGGACTGCATGGCACGAGCAGATCGTCGCAGATTGTCTGCTTGTCGACCGGCGACGGGCCACTGACGCGCTTAAAGTGTGTCGCCGTTTGCACCTTACGGACCGGTTGCATCAGTGCGTCCCTCACCACGATCGAGATATCAGATCCGGAGAACCCGTCCGTCTTGCTCGCCAGCTCGCGCAGATTCGCCTCCGTCAGCGTGTGGGACGTGTTGCCGAGGTGTATCTTGAACATCACCAACCGGGCGTGCTCGTCCGGCAGCGGGATGTAGATGCGCTTTTCGAACCGACGCCGGATGGCCGAATCCAGAATCCATGGGGTATTGGTGGCTCCCAGCACCAGCACGCCGTCGTTGTCGCTGCCGACTCCCTGCATCTGCACCAGGAACTCCGTCTTGATGCGGCGCGCGCTCTCGCTCTCGTTGTCCGAGCGGGCTGAGCAGAGCGAGTCGACCTCATCGATGAAGACGATCGACGGTTTGTGGGCCCGGGCCAGCTCGAACAGATTCTTCACCAGCTTCTCCGACTCGCCGAGCCACTTGGAGACGAGATCCGAGCTCGACACGGAGAAGAACGTCGAGTTGTTAGCCTCGGTTGCGACCGCCTTCGCTAAGTACGATTTGCCGGTACCGGGCGGCTGTGGAGAGCGAATGTGAGTTTAGTATAGTATGCATTCATGGTTAATAGTTTTATCAAACTTGCTTATTTTATCCAAATATTCTTGCCACAATCTTTACCCATACACAGAACAACGCTAGACCGATCAAAATGGTCAATATTCCTAATGAAATCTTTCAGTCCATGTTTACCAATACTTGGCAAAATCTGGATTCAATTAAGACTAATAATCCTTAAGAGCACATGATAGTTGGACTATCTATGTAAATACCATTCATATCAATCATACCAATAAACCATTTAAAATTTGAATTTGAAAACATGCTTTCACATTTAACGATAAGGATTTTATGGAAAATAAACCAAATTTAGCTTTTCCAAGTTTAGATATCTACCATTAAAAGATTCAATTTCATTAGTTTTTGAGTTCAATTTGGTTACGAGAATGCAACACACTGTAATCAACAGCTTCTAGTAGAAAACACTGAGGTAATGTTGCGAAATACTTACACCGAACAGCAGGATACCCTTCCACGGCATGCGCTTGCCGGTGAAGAGATGTGGGAACTTGATCGGCAGGATGACTGCCTCCTTCAGGGCGGTCTTCGCGCCTTCCAGTCCGGCCACGTCCGACCACTTCACGTGCGGCTTCTCCACAATGATCGCACCCTCCAGCTTCGCCTGCAGCTTCTTCTTTTCCGGATCGTCCGAGTCGGAGTCGGAGCTGTCGTTGCCCTTCGCTTTGTCGTCCTTGGACGCACTGTCCCCATCCTTCACCGGTTTCTTTTTGCCCTTCTTCAGGTATGCCTTCAGCTTTTCCGCCCGGTCTAGGTACTGGAAGCACTTCGCCCGTATGGAATCCTTTGCCTTGTCGCCTTGTGCTTCATCTATTTCGATGCCGGAACCGGACGAGCCACGGAGAAGGGATGAAACAAAAGAGAAGGGCAATTATAAGGCGTCGAATGTTTTGCAAACACCACACACAAACAACACGGCGGCACACGTACACTTGATCGCATGCAGAAAGTATTCCACGCCGTGCTCGTAAAGGCGTAGCGCTTCCTCATAGTTTTTGTTCCGGTCCTCCTCGGTAGCCTTCGTCACGATGTCGATCGCCTTCTGCAAGGTTGAACCGGACGCCATCACAGTGCCAGCTCGAGTCTCCTTTCGGAACTATTACTGCCGCTGTTTGTAGGTAGCGCACCCCGAACACTAGCAACAACGCCGCAGGATGCCGTCGCTGCAAATACACCACACACGCAAAATCAATGAAACTCCTGCTGGGGCGCACGGGTATGACTAATACGACCCGATTTAAATCTGATTAATGCACACGAACCGAGTGTTTCCTTCCCGGGAGGGGCGGGGAGTGTTTTGTTGCCGTGAGTGAGCCAGTCAGGACGCGGCGAATCGGAAGCCGGTGTGCGGTAATCACGGCGAGCCGGTACTCAATTAACGATGGCGGGCCGTGTTTTTCCGCACCGAAGGCACTGGAGAAGCAATTTTAAGCCAGTATAATAAACAATGTTCGTAGAGGGAGACAGTAGGGATTTGACAAAGGCGTAGCAATTGTCTCGCGTACCGAGAAGGCAGAATTCGTTGGATGACGTACGATGGTTGGACGGCAGTAGCTGTTTATACAGCACGGTTAGCGAGTCACAATGTGTTCGAATGTGGTATAAGTCCAGATGGGTATAAGCCCAGATGGTATAATTCCGAATTAAGTCTCGGTAGCCAGTAATTTACAATCCTTCCGCATCGGGCGCTAAACGTAGCTAAACATCATTATCACTGATCGATGTTTTCGACGATGACTTTTTCCTACGGCACGATGAGAACAGTTTGTTTACATATTTTTCGGAGTGCTTTTGTACTGTTGGAAAAATTTAAACATAACTTTATTTTATCAGGTTAGTGTTTTATTGAAAGTGTACATATTTTTTGTGTTATGGCTGCTTGAAGAAACATCCGACAACGCAACACAAAATCTAGCCAATCGAACTCGAATCCTGAGAGTCAGATGATGAGGTTTGCGTCGTCACATTATCGCAATGGAAGATATCACGATTGCAATGACTGAACGAGCCATGATAAGCTGTGCTACTCTGTGTTACTTCACAGAATACGTCGCACCTAAATTTTACTTTCAATTCGCAACTAAATTTCAAATTTCCATCTTCAGTTCGTCTGAACAATTCGGGACTCAGCACCCCAATTACCTTTATTTGATCAACAACACACCTTGCACGATTACTCGAACCGGGACAGTTAGCTACACTACCGCTTATGCCTAGCGAAGCGTCCCGGGCTCATGGGACTTGCAATATTCTCTGCACGAACGAACCAAATCAGTTGCGTTATTTTTTGCACCGGAGCCGACCGCAGTATCCTTTTGTATGATGAATCTGAAAATACACATTATTAAATAACATTACAAATATGCACCCGGTTAATAAAACACTTACCTGATGAAATAAATTTAGGCTTTAAATTATGCACCAAAAGAAAAACAAACCGATAAATATTAATAACAACGATTTTCATCGTGGCGCCAGAAAAAGTCATCGCCAAAAACACCGACCAACGATATTGGCGACGCCAGTGCCAGATGTGGAAGGTTTCAGAACTGATGGCCGCCAAGACCATATCTGGATTTAGACCGGTTTTCAAATTTAAAACTGACCGCTAAAAATTTGTAACGTTTTTTTCCTTTTCTTAAAGCTTCAAACGAGTGAAAGCTTTAAGCTTAAAAGCCTCGGCAAGAAGTATATTTCTGTCTTTTCAGGGTAGGTTATGCGCTAGCTTGTGAAATTGGAGCGTTCAAACAAAAGCAGTTAGCAATGGAGAAAATAAAAAAAGTATTGTCAAAAATAGTTAGCTCAGACCACTACTCATGACTAATTATATTGCTGAGTAATGATCCACTACGACTGAGATCTACTTTGTTTTATTGTTTTTTTTTGTTGCAATTTCTCAAGTCTTTCTGGTGGGAGCGGTTTGTTACAAATCAGAAACATTCAAGGTGTTTTTTTATGAAACGAGCATTCATTTGGAGTATCTTCTGAACGCGTGCTTAGTATTCGACCTGCGACAGCGCGTCCTGCTCTTCCGGCGACAGTTCCAACTGTTCCTTGTTGGCATCAGCGAGCGCCGCCAGCTCGGCTTGCAGCTCCTGTATCTCCTGCGTGCAGTTGCGTCGTTGGGTCAGGGCGCAGTTACGATACTCGCGCAGCAGATGCGTTTCCCAGAGAAAGTCGGCACAGGTGTCCAGCTCGGCCTGGCACCGGACGTACAGGGCGAACACTAGCGGCTGAAACTCGGCCGGCGTGTCCTCCGGGAAGGCACGAGCGAACGCGGTGCTGAGCAGCTGATTTTGCTGGTCGACGGTACGCTGCTCGATGGCCACGGGACTTGGAGCGCCCGGGACTGGGACCCGCCCGGCACCGGGTACGACCGTGTCGTCAGGCTGTGGATAGAAGGCGACACGGTTGAAGGGGCTCGTCCACTAATGGCGGCTGAGTCAGCCACCGCTTACCTGTTGGGCCACGGTCAGCGCAATCGTAGCGATAGCGAAAATGGCCAGGGTACGATTCATTCTGCAGCGGTGTTCGGTGTTTGTCGGGAGTGTGCAGCAAACACACGGCGAGCGGCAATAGATATACCATCGAGAGTTGTTTATCTGACACCATGGAAAGTGCCCGATAGCTCTGCCAGGTTTGCTGGTGTATTAGGGATGTTTGCTAGCGGCTTTAGCCCGCTTCGCCCCACGGTGTCTCTGTTGCTAACTTCCCGGGTGTTGGAACTGTTTGACGAGCTGTCGTCAGGCAACGGTGAGCCACAGTTTTTCCCACAGTTAGCGCCCATCGTCCGAGACACCGGGGGCGATTAATGACGACAGGACCGGCGCTTTATCGGTGGTTAAGACTTTATAGTCCACGGCAAACAGGAACAGGCAACGGCAAATGCGCCCCATCCCCCCCGGCAGCACGCACAGATCGTCGCAAAATCGAAAATGTGGCTTCCGGATACCCGAACCCGACGCACGACTGTCAACCGTTGACTCGCTGCTGTTAACTGCTTCCGAAAGATAGCGCATTTTTCGACCCACAGGCAGAGAGTCCCACCGAGAAGTGACAGTATAATTACCAACAGGAGCTGACGCGAGTCGACTCGGCACGAATCGAAACGGCGGAACAGGGCAAATTGCTTCGGGCGGACGGTCGGGACGCCCGTACCGGCAAAAGTTTAAATTATGACGATAATTAATACAATAGATAGCGATAACACCTGAGGTAACGGTGGCCGCCCCGAGCGTACGACCGACGTACACCGGGTGGCAGAGTGTGTGTATGTGTGGGTGTGTGGGTGTGTGGGTGAGTGTGTTGTGTCACCAGGGCCGCCGCAACGCAGAGGAACGACCGCCGAAAATGGTGGATCGGCAGTCACATGGCAGTCGAGCGTGATGGCGTCGTCCAGGGGGGAAGATTCTCGCCATTTCTTAATGGCGGCTCCGGTCGTTGATGCCATGGTTGCCGTCGCACGTGTGAGCCGGTTGCCCGTTTTCGAAGCATTATCTCGTCGTCGGTTTACTCCCTCACCGGCCCTCAACCGAGCACCGAGCGGGGGGCTTACGCGAGCAAATAGCATAAACCCGGTGCGCCCCGGGTGCGCCCACTATATATATATATATATAAACGCGGCAGTAAAGAAGTCGTGGCATTTAATTAAGTTTTTGCTCGCATTCTGCGTACGGCGAGCGTCACGACCGCGCGCACAACTATCTCCGGAACTTCCACGGATCTTAATTCGCTTACTTAGATATCGTGTAACTCTCAACGTTCTCCACCCAATCGCCGCCACCGACAGCGCTTGGCGATAAGCTCCCGCCGGTCCCGAACGCGCGTCTTCCTGCCAGCAGCAAAGCAAACAAAAAAAGAAAAGAAAAAAAAAACACGAAAATAAAAACCCAACTAAAGCGGAAGTGAGTTTCGGGATTCCATTCCATTCTCCACCAGTGGCTTGGAGTCGCGAACGCTCGCTGGAAACTTTCCGTGCGGAGCGGGCTGACAGCAACCGAACCCCTTTGCCAGCGAGACCGTCGCAATCGTTGCAGGTTGAAGCGCGTACCTAAGGGACAAGGGCCCAAAGTAAACAGACCATTCCGGCCCAGGGAAAGTGAAGCAAAATGTTCCGCAAATCGATGCTGCCAGCGGTGGCTGTCATTTTTGTGGCCGTTTGGGCGACCGGCAAGGTAAGGTGTCTGGATGCGGCAACCGGGACGTCATGTCTATCCTTTTAACGCGTTCGACAATCGGTTTCGGATCTTTCCCGATCGCTCAGGCACAGGAGGTGGACGTGCCGGCCGGGGGGCTAACGGTGGAGCAGCAGACAGCCCAGTATAAGGCGACGGTGCTGCTGGTCCTGAAGAATCGTGCCACGAGCCTGCCGGTGGAGAGTGCGCCGGTCGTGGCGGTCGTGCTGGCGGAGGCTAATCAGCAGCTGGACGCGTGTGCTGATAGTCTCGCGGCGCACCAGCAGCTCTGGCAGTACAAGGTGTGCGGTTCGGCCGTCCTGCAGCAGGGTCTCACCGCACTGGCCGCCCTGCAGGCCTCCAGCGGTGCCGCACCGAGCACTTCGTTCTAGTCAGAGCACCAAACTCCCAGTGCTGGCATACTGAAATAAAGGCTCGTTTTTTTTTTTGCTATCTCCACCACCGGGTGTGTCACTCACAAATATCCTGAGCATCCATCCACCGAAAAAAACCAACAAAAAAAAACCCCCACCCGTACACCGTCGATAACTATTTCGCGAAAGTATCACAGACGGATGCTTTTTCTTTTCTTCTGTTCCTTTTTTGTTGTTGTTGTTGTTGAAACATGTCCAACGAAGCAAGACGCTGCGACGTCCAGCGCAATCCTGGCCCCGTCTGCTGTCCCGCTTGCCCCAAAAGTTTCGCCTCCGAGCGGTACCGTGTCACGCTTGACAGCTCTCGCTGGAGGAGGCCGGAAGTGTGGTTTCCGTTCCGTTTCGCCCGCGCCGTTCCGCCGCACCGCAGCGTTAATAATTCCTTGGCACCGTACGCGAACCCCGAGTCCCTTCCGCTTGACGGACGCCCGGAGGAACTTTGGGCCTGGCTTTGTTGCTGTCGTCGTACCGTTGCGTACGTCGCGTGCGATGGAACCTCACCGACGACCGACGGATATGCAACCATTTTGTCGACGTACAAAGTACCAATCATCTCGCTCCAGTTGTTGGTCATTCGGAGGGTTTTTTTCTTCTTCTTCTTCTCTCCGTTCTGGGTTGCTGAATCCCTCCCCGCACAAGATGTCCCGAAGCGTTTTCGGCGCTCGAGGAGCCACTCGCTCGAGCTGGATACGAGCGGTTTCCGTGCATTGTCCAACGTCAGGTCCTCGTTATGGGGGGGTAGGAGGGGACTGTGGTGGTAAACAAGGAATAAAAAGCAACTCAAAACTACGACAAGAGTAAAATATATGACGCGAGTTTAATTGCACGCTACTTTGTGCCGCTGCTGTGTCCGCTGGCCGTGCCACGTGCACCGTTTTTGACATTAATGTGCCGTCTTCCATCTTCCCGTGCGACAGCTTGATCTCATCGTCGCCCGGTACGCTCAAAGTCGCGTAAATAAAAACAAAACAAAGCAAAGAAAACTAAAAAGGAAAGAAAAACAAAACGCCGGCCGTAATGCCGGGGGAGGGCGTTGATGAACTTCGGCCATGCCTCATGGCGCCCATAACCACGTAACAAATGGCGGCTAGCAATCGGCGCTGGCGGCGCAGTAACCATAAACATCTCGTCCTGCCCGGATCAATCGTCGAGCGCGGCCAACTGATCGGGTCATGACGAGCCGTGGGCGTGAGGTGTTAGGCCAATGTGTCAAGCGTGCCGGATATGGCGCTGGGTCTCGAGTGAGACATTTGCTACCGCCCGGTGAGCGAACGGGTGCGACGTTGGGGATACGCTCGCTCCTCGAAACGCCCGTCCTGCGCCGGGACTGTACCGGCACAAAAGAAATCTAATTTGTCCGCTACCGAATCGGACATTCTTCCACGCCACAATCAAGCGCGTGCAAACACTGGCAAGAACTGTGCCATTTTTAATAACGTCCAGT
>JXXA01018380.1:0-10805 GCA_000956255.1 Anopheles punctulatus
AACGTTTATTGCCAGCTTTCCGATTCACCCCACACCACCCTCCCCTGGGGAGGGAAACTCATTAGGCAGCTGGCCAACCGCATCCGCATCGGTTGCGTTACCAAGGGCCACCCTCGGCGGTGGGTGTTGGCATTATTGTTATCACAGCCGGCAGCGGCGTTTGTGAATCGAAATCGTCTCCAGTTTTTCCGCACTGCTTTCCATCGAGCTTTGGTCTGCAGATGCGTGACGTTTGCCGAGTCGCAGGTAGGAAAACTGCAACTCTCTCGCGTACCTTCAAGTGTCCAGCATGTCGTTATTAAAATTACACCAGACAATAGGCCCATCTTTCCGTCACTCCACGTTCCACAATCACGTCGCGATAAAAGCGCAAAAATGCATTCGGTAAGGGTCGGAAACGCAAACAACCGGCCTATTTCCCTGCAAGGTGACTGTGGAAATTTAATTAATATCTTATTCCTGCGGCACCGTCCGCGGTTGGGCCGCGAGGATTAAGCCATTTATGCATACTGATTGCAGAGCGTTGTGCACCTTTGTTCGTTCTCATTAAGATTTCAGTTCCCTTCGTTTATTATTCATGGCTTAAAAAAAAGAAGGAAAATTTCGTTTTGTAGCAGTTGATACCATTGTTGATATAACATTCTCAGCTGTTAGTGAAAAGAAATGAAAATATTTTTAAAAATGCAAAACAAATGCGTATGTGTTACAAAATTTATGAAATGAGTATTGTTTAAGCCTGATGAAGCATTGAACATCAAGAAAACAGGAAAAAGATTTTGACCAAGCATTCTAGAGAAAACAAGGTATATATTAGAAAATTCGCTTAAGTAGGAAAACTCATAGATTTCTAATTTTAACTACACTTTGTGCAGATTGGCTAAATGAAGATATAAAAACAAAAAAAACATTCAATCGCTCTAAATTTCTCGAACAAATTTAGTATTACAGTGTTTGAAAAAAAACAGTCGTAATCGCCTCGCTAGTAGTTGATTTTACCACTCATCGGATAGTACAAAGGCTAGAGACGCGCTCGCACTATTTAAGGCAAGTATATGTGCATTTTTCAGAAAAAAAAACTATAACTGTCCGAAAAGCCTTAACTTTGACAAACACACACACATCCAGAAATTAGAACAACTTGGCTTTGATGAAAAGCAAGCTAAAGAAAAATAGCTGTAGAAGCTGTAGAAGATTGATACGAAGACTTCGCAAAATAAAAGAAAAGTATGATTAGTTTGAACAAAAGTAATGATCGAACACGTTGTTCACGACCTTGCAGCGAAAATGTTGTACAAAGAAATTCAGCAATTACGCAAATTGATAACTATTTTATTGAAAATTGACTGATGTCGAGCCGATTCAAATCATGTTGCATTGCAGGTTCTCAAGCACGACTTTGTTTACGTGGAGTTCATGCACAACTGGAACAATTATTTTTATCTGGTCTAGATTTGAATCACTGTGGAGGGAAAACTCCTTAGCTTACATATGTTCTTTACGATTATTTGTAAAGTCAACATTATTCGTAGTCGTTTTGTATTTTCTTTTATTCAATTGTTTTTTGTCTTGTCAACTAGGTTTCTAACAAATGATGCACACAGTTTGTTGTTTGCACAATGTCAACACACCTGGTTGTACTTAAACCGCCCGTAGATGAACACTTTCTTTTTTCAAACCAAATCGCTGAAACAAACAAACCTTAACAGCTCATGTTTTAGAATTAATTTGTACACAGATCTCCTCGTACTGTTCACTCCTCGGTGGACCAATTCTTCCACCGATGCTTTCTTTCCTTTCCTGTGCGCGTTTTGCATCCGCCGACCCGTCCAGCTCGCCTTAGTGCAAGGTGCTTTTACCCTGCACCGAGCTGCGTCCATTGTCTTGTCAGGCGAAGGAGAGAAAACAGTTCTCTTTCAACTGTCAAACGCCGGGAAAAAGCGATCACGGTTTCATCGCGGCCCTCGGTCCACCGTGATGAATGTTTTATCGAAGCCTGCAAATCTTCCTGTAGCCATAGGACTGAAAAACGGATTGTTTGAAGTGATCTTGCTGTCACTGTTACTTCAGGGGAGATGCATTTGCATTTTTACAACCGCGCAAGCTATAATTCTTCCGGATGAACTACTTTTTGTTCTCATTCGAGAGGGGGAGGTGGTCGTCAGGGTAGTTTGTGCGAAAGAATGAGCGATGCCGACATATGTATGCCAAATTTCACTTTCACACTGCGACCGAAACAGTGACCGATCGGTCGAAACACCTAGACGGTAAGTGTGTCGCAGACGATGTGGTACGTAGGAAGCAACTAATAAAATCAATAACAAAAAAACCCGCACCATGGACGTGACTTTCATGGAGGAAACGGCGTGTGACGACATGCGGCGGCGTCATCTATCTTTTTCCGCCGGACAGCCGAACGAGTATCGACAAACAATTTGCACTACTTTCTTTCATTTCGAGAGCCCGCACGGGCCGGTAAACGATTATGAAATGTACCTCCAAGGGTCGTTTTTTTCATTTTTGTCTCGTTATATGTCAACGTGGAAAATAGTGCGCTCGATGAGGAAGCCCAAGGCGTACATCAGACGCGTGCTCACACTTGGCGCACATTAAGTGCGTACGCGTGTTACCATTTCGGAAGCGTTGTGTAACCTATTGTCACCGATTTGTGTGCGATGAATAACCGATCGTGCGGTTGGGGCACGGCACCGGCCTGGCCATATGGAGTGATTATTAGTGCGCTCACACCCGGCGAACGAAACGACACACTTTTCGTGTGTAATGCTTATGGGATGAATAGGGTATGTTATTTTATAACCCTCTTTAAAAACGACTTTTTTTTGCTTCCATCAAGGAAGGATGAAGCAGGGAGAAAAGAATACAGTGTTATGAGCCATTATGTGCATTTATGCTTTTATGACAAAGTTTTTTTTTTGTAATATCTTGACGTGTTTTATTTATTGTCTATCTTATATCACACATTGGCTTAGAATTTCGATTTTCAAGTTAGATTAAGTTAGAGATTCGTTTTCTAATCGTCTCTTACAAACTTATAAAACATCACCACAAGTATGCTGCGACAAGATTATGAATGTCTAAACCATCTGAAATAAAGAAATCAATCAGTAAATTGAAATATTAATTTCAAATCAATTGTAATTTGCATTTCTTTAGAAGTAAATATCGGAAGTAGATCAGTATTGAAGCCTCTGATGTAAAAACCGGGAGGAATTTGCCCCAGATGAAAGACGCAATAGTGGGACAAACAATTATCGGAACATCGTGTTTGAAGAAAATAAAATAAGCATAAAAATAATAGCATTTTGAGAAAGAAATGAGGAACAGTCGCATTATATACTTCACATCCTGTTCAATATAGTACTACACAAATCCACACCTACACCACTGCCACTGGTCAACTGTTGGCACTACACCATCCCATTACCACATATTCAACCGTATCGTTATTATGTTATTTTATTACCAATCATAATTCCGCACATGAATGGCCCCTGTATGCATCGCACGCACTTTAATTCGATAACCCTTCACCTGAAACGACATGCTCGTCATGGCTTGGTTGCAATTTTGCCGATCGGTCTGGCGTACGGAATAAAATCAACGCATGGTGTCTCCTCGGCTTCCAGTCACATTGCATTTTATTCCCTGCCGTTCGCTCATATCCGGGTGGAGGGACTAGAGAATAATGTTTAATGAGACGGGAACGACGATCAAGTTCCGCAAGGGACACCAATCACAATCAGAGTGTACGTGTGTCTGTGTGTGAGTGTGTGTGTGTGTGTGAGTGAGTGTGGGAAGAAGGTGGAGTTGGTCGGGGGGAGGAAGTGGGAAATGGAAAAGTGAAACGACCAAAGCACCGGTATGGCTGCCAAATCGACTGATAATTACCGTAACCCATCGTGCAATGCTGCAGTGGACATTACCCACCCGTATCCATCCTGAATGTGTCCCTCAGCCACCCCCTCTCCCCCTACGAGCTCACCAACCCTAGCGCGATGGTGCCAGTTACCAATCAAAATCGAATTATTTTCATATGACCTTTTCGAACGGGGTGGGTAGCGTTGGTGAAATTTTTTGAACGCGGAAAGACGCGGGGGTTGATTCGACGCGCTGCCGAAAGCCGCCCTGGCTGCACCGCGTTATCCTATCCCGAACTCCCGAAACCCGAAAACACCTTCCAACCACCGGACGTGGCCCGCGGACAAGGAGAGAAAGGAAATCCTCGCGTTCGATCTTTCGTCGCCTTTCGATCGTTTACTTTCGATATTAAAATGTGGCGTTTCGTAACGATGAAGCGCTCGGCTTTGCTTTGGTGCCTTGTTTATTTATTTTTTTTGTGTGTTCATGTTGATGTTATTTTCTTGCAGTTACTCTTTGTGTTTGTGTGTCTGCTTGTAGGTTCATCTTATGGAGTAGCCGCAGGAAGGATGATAAAAAAAAACTGGTAAGCACTTATCCCAGCCGTTACGGTCTGCTTCCAAAATTTCTTCCTCAACGGTGCGCCATAAGTGACCAATTTTGTCATGCAGTTTGGAGAAGGAAACGCTTCAAAGCAGTCGAACAAAGCGGTATTGAAAACGGTTAACTGTATGCTGCGAACAGTTGAGTTGTTTGAAAAGGTTTATTCAGCCGTTTTCGGTTAGTTATGTAACAGATTTTACATCAATTTTCCAGAAATTGTATTCATATTATTTTTTGTCAAAATTTCAAAGCCGTCTAATAACATTGAAAAATAAAAAAAAACCTTTTAAAAAAACCTCCCTTTCCTCTCTGCGCCCCACTTACAATCTAGCACCACGTGCATACATGGAGAGATCACCAATGAAAAATTCGATTAAAATCTTTCCATAAAAAGAGTTGAACATAAGAATCAAAATTAAGTTTTTTTTTGTTCTATGCCTGAGACTTTTTAAAAACACTTGAAATTTTTATCAAAATTACCGCTTCTGTTTTTTTTCCTGAAGAAACTAGAAGTAAAGTTTAAAAAAAAATTCTAATATTAAACAATCCAGTTGTACAATGTTTTATCAAATATATCAAAAGTTTTCTTAAAAACAAACACATTTATTCACATGCTAAAGCCCCATTAATTTTCAATTTTTGTAGTGGATCAATATTTTTGTAAATTTAAACCAAAGTTCAATATTAAATTAAATTTATCTTGAGAAAGACAAGCAGATCCGAATTTTCTGATACCTGTATCCTTCCCGAAGATGCCAGCGATGTGGTTCGTTCAGTTCCTTCCGTTTTCGAAACCGAATTTACTTGCAACACCTTCCTGAAAGGTGAATACATTCGGCAACATTAGCCTTTCGCCCGTAGAAAGCTGACCTGGAACTTGGGACCCACGTCCGATTACGCAGACAATAAAAAAGGAATTAAACGCCACTCGTCGTCACCACCAGCGATTTGGTTGTGTGGCGCTATCGTGGTAGCAGCTTTACGTTCGCATTCGAAGCGCTCCCTGGACGCACACTCACGTACCGATTATGAAGGCCACCGCAAAGTCACGGTGGCAGCGGCTCCCATCGACCGGGGGGAAGCACCGTCTGGCCCTCCTGGTCTGGTGAAAAATGATACAATACGGTTCCATATCTTGCTTCCATCTGCCTTTCTTTCACACCATCCGTCCCGGTGCGAAGTGTGATGAGATGTGCGAAAGTGAAATTGTTTTCTTTAGGTTTGTTATTTTTTCTCCTCCTGAAAGGGGGAAAAAAATAACAACCTTACCTACCGTTTAGCGCGCTGCTCGCGATCGACTGAAGAAGAAGTGGTTTTGTTGTTGTTTTCGTCGCTCCTGCAATCTCCAGCTTCGTTTGATTCGTGCGCTTTTGTGGTGAGTTGCATTTCGTTCGTTTACAGGCTGGTGCTGGTACCATTGTTCCAGGGTGTCTAATAGCTGGATTTTTAAACTGGAAGCTGCTATGTTTCATTTGGGATTAACTGTGTGTGTGTGTGTGTGTGGGATGTTTTTTTCGCGCTCGGGTTATTTCGTTCGAGATTGCCAGACTGGCGTCGATCGTTTATCGTGTAGCTGGGCGGGTTTTGTTTTGGTAAAAGGTTTCGTAATCTTTTTTTAGTATCTATAGAATAACTTAATTGCCCGTGGAAGCTTTATTTAACCATTTTATAATTTCAAAATATTTATTTTATGTTTAAAATCTGTTTATTATCAATGTATGATGAATATTAAATTAAAATAAACGATTCAATAGAAGTTTCCGTTTCAAAAAGGAATTCGAAGTCGATTGATTCAAAACTAAATGTGTTTGAAAATAACGTTGATTCTCAGGCTCTTCCTCTTCATGAGAAGAGGAAATATGGTAAAACATTTTCATTAATATAATCTTTTTGAAATCTTTTTTAAAGAAAATAAAAGAAGAAAAGAGTCTTTTAAAGTTTTTTCTTCCTACACCGTAATAGATCACACTCGCAGTCACTTATCTAATCGACTCCCAACAACAAAACCCACCATCAAACCCGATCGTAAACTAATTAGTAATAGATCCGTCTGTTTGCTCGGCTTCCATTAAGACGCACGAAAGAAGAGTGAGACGAAATCTGGTAAACGATAATCAACCACTTTTAAAGCGCACCCTTGGTTGAAACTACACACGCTAGCTTCTCAAAGGCTTACTATTTGCACGCAAAATAAGCTTCAGCCGTCCAAGAGCTGATTCATTTTTGTGGATTTCAAAAGGAACAGGATTGTTTTTTTGTGTTTTTTTTTCTACTCAGCGCGCTTGCAACCGCAAACCCGGAGATATGTTGCGTATCGTGGCCCAAGTGGCCCACACATTGCATCCTTGAATGGGCGAATGAGAGTGTGTGATGAGCGGAGAGCGAACGATGCTGCTGTGGCCGGACGAGCTGCGGCCGACGCATTGCGAAAGTGAAAATTTCCCAGCTCCGGTACCGGGTATCGGGGTGATTGTGATAGTAGGTCAATCGTTTTTGGGTTGTGGGATTTTGTAGAGTTTTTTTGACAACATTAAAGCATTACGGTTCAGATTTATAAGTAAAAATCCTGTTGAAGGTTTCAGATGCAGATGTTGAAAAGTTTTAATCTTGCTTCTTTTTTCTTATATAACGTTCGTTCTCTCAGGGACACACTGACTCATCCACCCCGGGTGTATTGTAGCTGAACCGGATGCACAAGGGATGGCAGATATGAATTTCCCTTACAACGCAACAAAGCAAGACAAAGCGCTAAACAGTAAATGATTAAACGTGACTTCTCGTTCGGGGTTCGTCGCTTGTCGACTGAATCTTTTGAGATTGAAAGCCTCATTCTCGTTCAGAATCCGAATACCGTTACTCCGGTGTTGATGAACCCCGTGTTGAACATTCTTGTGCCAACGATCCGCGGTGCCAACGATCGCTTGATGGGCCTAACAAAAGCCACCCGGCTTGGAGGCCGTAGAAGAGGAAAGCCATCGTAACAAACACATCAACCGATTATTCTCGGTGAAACCGTTGGCCGTTAATCCTTCCATTCTCGCCTTACTTTCGTTTTGGCCACGCTCTGTGACTTCCATCGCACAGCCAATCCCCATCCCCGTTACGAAGCTGCGCTTCGCTTCGAACCTCGGGGTCGCTTCTTTGTTTGCTCGCTGCATTGAGACGGCTCGGCCGTTCCTTGGCGTGTACGAATCGTTTCATCTTTCGTTTTCACTTTCTTCCCGCGCCCGGGTTCGGTGTAAAACCGAGCGAACCGAGCCCGAGGATTGCACCGTGACTTCTTCGCTGATGTCATTTTCAGCGGCACTCTCACCTACAACCTGCCGCCTGCCGGCACCAGCCAATTACGGGCGGAGCAAAGAGCCACCAGCAGTTTTCGGTCCAGCCAATTGTGTAACCCGAGAAAGTGTTGTGTATGTGAAAACGTGCCGTGCGTGGAGCCGTCGCGGTCGCAACTGCAACCCTCCATCCGGGCTTCCACCTTGACCCATGGCGCTGGGACGCTGGGGCTCCTCTATGTGAATGTTTTTTTATTTGGCTCTCAATACGCTCATTCCCGAACCGATGTAAGCTCAACGGGTTGCTTCCTGCCTCTTCTTAGCTCCGAGAGTCGTTCAGTACAACGTTTTAGACGATGGCAAACACACACTTGAACTAAACCTTGGAAGCGAGGGAGCATTTGTTGTTCTTCGCTGCCTGCCTTCACCCATGCTCCCGTCGCATGCCGTACGCAACAGGCCCACATTTCACTTTCCACTGCGAGCAAAGGGTTCGTTGTCTGCACGCAACACGCTCGACAGTCTGCAAAGATCGTACGTCAAACGGTGTACCGTATCCAAGCGTTCCCGATCGCTTCGAACCGTTCAGACTTCGATTTACGATTTCAAAAACGACTGCGCCAACAGTCCGTACGTGCGCATGTGTGCGTGTATCGGTCGCCGTTCCGTTATGCAATGCTCGAGCGTCAGCGCTGATAAGCGAAGAAAAGAAAGTGGACAGCGAGCGGCCCGGGGAGTCGCTTTGTTTAGAGGAAGAAACTATTACCGCATCGCATCCGAGGACTGGTCAGTTTGATCGATCGACGGCCGCTTTGGAGCGATGGTGCCGGTGTTGATGACGATCATGATTCTCCTCCTCTCGGCCGATAGGAAGCGAACGGGTTTTGATGCTGAAAGCACCATTTTAAGACCCCCGTCCTGGCTTGGGTTGTCCTAGCCGTGCCAGTTCGTCTCTGATCAGATTTAGCAAATAGCAACGCGGTTGAACGGCACCGAAACATTGCTTCCGTTTACTTGTTAAAATTCCACCACCAAAGTTCCGGGGAAAAATGGTAAGTGGACGAAAACCTGAGCGTGTTATCAACACCCACACCCACACACATAGACAGACAGGCTCGTATACACAAACAGTCTGTTGCGTTTCTGAACCGTAACAGCCGATCGATTGTATAAGGAAGTTTCCAAAATCGCGTTCCACAAACAAAACAAGCCGTGTTGTAGGTGGCCCACCGGCGATGGTGAGGGGAAATGCTGTGAGGGAAATGGAGTCTCCGTGTGGCTTGAGGCGGATGGTGGTAATCTTGCTTTTTCCGGCCCGTTTTGGGCCTTTTTTGGACAGCGAAAATCGTACCACAACGGAAGGCAAGCCGCTTTTCCGTGGTGGAAATGGGTTCGAAGCGAGAGTAACGTGGCTGCGTGGTTGCATGTGCAGCGTGCGGGTGGGGGGAGGGGCAGGAGGCAAAGCGATCCCCGATGAAAGCGAAGGTGAAAATGGAATGAAGCGAACGAGCATCTTTCGCTTTCATGCACACAGTTTATTGCACCGTCACGATCGCCAGTGTACGAATGTGTGTATGTGTGTATTTTATGGTAAGGGAGGGGAGTGCGTGTGTTGATCGTGAAGTTAAAGTTGGCTGTCATGTGGAAGCGAGTGAATGTGCGGTGGGTGGGGTGAGCTGGGTGAGTGTTTTATTTTTCCTTTCTTTCACACCGGCTCCGATCGCGGACCGATCTGATCAGCAAAGAGTGAAGAAAAGTCATTCGTGGTGGATGGAAAGAGATTGCAACTGCTCGTGGCCTGTTTGGCTGTGGTTCGTTGAAGGTTGAAGGAAAGAAACAGACGGTAAATAAACACAACAACAAAAACCTTTGCTGGCAAAAGAAGTGGGATAGAAACATCCGACGAAGCAAGAACCATTTCACCGGATCGGCAGCGAGTGGGAGCGAGTGAGAGAAAGGCCTTTACGGCGTTCCCAAAGGGATCGAGCGTGAAGGTTGTGCTTTTCTCTTCCGAGGACGGGAACGGTGCAAACATCGCTGCCGGCGCTGGCTGCAGATTCACCGCCAGCAGTCTCCGCTTTACTATCGCCCGTATCGGTTGCGTGTTGAGCGTTCGTGCTACTCACTTACGCACTCGCGGGATATTAGTGTTTCGGTGCATACGACGGTAAAAACCGGGCTTTAAAGTTTTAATAACCGATAGCAAAGCCGATCGCCAATCGAAACCCATTCGGTGGAGGGTAGCTCGCGCTGAGGAGGGAAAGAGCCGAAAGAGGTGAAAGAGGATTACTCAATCGGAGTCCCCCATCGCTTCTTTCCCTTTCTTCCACGTTATTTCCGCACGCAACCGTCTCTTCAAACAAGCAATGCAACCGGAACACTTCCACCCCGATTCGGTTTGTGAGAGGGGACGCGCGGAGGGTGTGCGGTCGGTGGGGGCGGAGTGGGGAGCTCGAGTACTCAGCTGGTGACGGTAGCGAGTCCCCACCTTTCCTTCGGTCCGAGGACAGTACCGCCGCGGCGGGGAGGTTTTTTTTCGGAGCGGATTACCTGCGTTTGTTTTATGGTTTATCGTTCAGTTAACGTCGAGTGGTCCGTCAGTGATGTACTGTAGCTAGGTGACGATCCGGCACGGTGTCGTATCTCATCTCAGACGGAGCAACAAGTGTGAACGCGTAGCGTCCCGGACATTTCTGTTCTGTGTATGTAGAATCTTCTACTTTCAACTCGCAGAAGCGTGAGTGTCTGTTCTACTGATCGGGAGGGGTTCTCGCTTGCTGTGGCGTTGAAGTCGTTTATATGGATCGTGTGAAAATTACTTATTTTTAACAAAGAAGTGCGAACATGTGAACATATACAAGCAAATTATTTGAGTGCGGTGTGAAACATTCGAATTGGAGCAAAAATGATTTTATTCGAAAGCAATAATCAAGAATAATAATAATCTCAAACTGTGACTGATTAATTGTGCAGTGTTAACAAAAATCGATAGATGTGCCTTAACATTAAACATTATCAAGATCTCACAAAGGATACAGTGAACATCGA
>JXXA01018381.1:0-10555 GCA_000956255.1 Anopheles punctulatus
TTTCCCATGAGTTCGGTTTCCATCCCAACCCATATCGATCGCGCACTCCAAGCACCTTCTTCCATGTTCCGAATTGATGCGATACGTTCGAAACCGTGGAGGTGGGCTTGGTGTTAATTGTTCGTACTCTTTTTTCGGCACGTATCTCTCGTATGTTCGAGGAGCCCTCTTTCTCTACCGGGACAGACAGGGCATAAACATCGTAAAAACTTACATTTCGTTTCAGCACACCGCACCGTGAGAAATCGGTAATCTTCAGATCGTACGCCAGTTCGCTCACGTCTTTACGATCTTGCTTGATGGAGCAGGCGAAATCGGCTTCCGGATTCACGCCCCGATCGTCCGCGAACAGCGGCGCACCCTTGAAGCCGATCGGTTTCTTCAGCTTTGCCGTTATAATGTCGCCCAGGTTGGAGCCTTGGGAAGCGAACGAACACTGGATGTCCGTGACTGGAAAGGTCATGGTAAAGGGCAGGGAAAATGATAAACAGTTCAATCACCAACGAAGAAAGTGGCGTTCGGGGCCATCTTCGGTTTTCACACACTTACCATCGTAGTCCTGTGCCCGCACCAGTGGCAAAAGCTGTGAAGAGGTGAGAGAGAACGATAGGAAAATTAAGAACAATCACTTGAGATGATAAAAATAATAATTAAAATATGCCCACAGCACGTAGCATCACACGGTACGAGGGTGGGCTGTGCCTGCGCCCATATGGCGTAAAATGGCCTAATTATGCAATTGAACATCATGAACGCTGGGCAGCAGCTTCGTTCGATCAGCGCAGCATCTGCAGAGTTTTGGTCCGTGCGTTCGTAGCAGCATGCCACTGACCTTCTTGCTCTTTTGGCGAACGCCAGTGTCAGTCGCCGGACGATCAGTAACCTCTCCAGCATCGCCACTTCTGACATTATGATAGGAAAATGAGGAAAAAGGCACACCGAACCGAGAAACGAAAACAAACGTGAAACTTCTCGTAAATGCTTTTAACGGAAGCGCTGGCTGGCTTCCGAGGTGTATGTGAGTTTGGTACCGCACACATCATCCGCCGCTGAATAGCATGCCCGAACTGGCAAGTGCTCAAAAATCAACCTGTAAGCTGGAGCCGAGTAGTAGAACGCACGCTGAAAAAGGAACGAAACAGGTCTGTTGGCCAGCGGACTGGCCGCCGGTTCCGGTAATTGCCGTAATAGGCTCTGCGATGATGCCATTGTTCGTGCTGTACAGCCACACTTCAGTATCTCTGGTGTTGATCAGTTGTTGATACCGAGTACCGGATCTCCTACGTCCACTTAAAGACAACCGAACCTGGTGCAGCGATCCAACTCGATCTAGCGACGGGTGAGATGGGTGCCGGCAGATAGATCATGCGCAACGGTGTTAATGTGTCAAATTTTGCTTCCTTTCTTTATTGGTTATTTCATGCTAGATTTGATAATATATTTTTAATCAGAGCATATGCCTCTTGAACCCATTTTCAAACTAAAATCCTAGTATCAAATTAACTAGTAAGTTAGTCACTAAACAAAACAAATGGAAGTCAAACAATACAGATCGGGTCGGAATATTCATTATAGAATGGTAAAGAAAAATAGCATAAGCCAATACATAATTATTAAGTAATTTAGATGATGATCTAAAAGTAGATCTTAGAAAAGTAGATATTGAGTAGGTAGTAGATATTGAAGAAAATATCAACAGCTAAAACCAAAACACATAAACGATGCTGTCGATAACTAGTAAGCGCCTATATGTATTGTATTTCTTAATATTTTAGGACTTTATTTGCTATAATAACGATTAGTAACACACAAAATCTAGATCATTCTTCGCCCACAAACAAAAATATTGAGAGTTTTTTGGGTCTATTTTCGCAATTTATGAATTTCTATGTTGCGTTACTTGTAAATAAAATCAATACGAACCTATTTTTTTGTGTTTAAAAGAAATTACATAAATCTTTTGCAGATCCTTTGCATGAAACTCTGTTCATAATATTTATAAAACTCTCGAGCAAAATGATCAAAGAAATCATTTATACTCTTCGAAAGCTGGGTTCTTGGCGTGCTTCAAGTTAATCACTCCTCTTTAAAAGGAGACGGTCCAAATCGGCTTGAAACAGGCTAAGATACCGCTAAACGCATTTACTTGAATACCAAAAGTCACGTCCTATCCAGAAACCGGCACGACTGATCACAACTTCAACTTTTAATCACAAAATGCTCGTGAAAGGTATGTACTGATATAAGAACTGAAGATAGCTGTTCGTAGCAAGATTCTTATGCAATAACCAAAAATATCTTTAAAGTCAATCATTATTTTCTATAAACTAAGCAATTAAGACGATAAGAAAATAAATAAATACTAACATAATAAACATGAATGGTTAAAGCGATCGAATGCAATCACAAATGATCCATCGACTGATTAAATATTTCTATTCCTCTCCGAGACGACAGTAACATGATAAGATGGGCAATAAAATAAACTGTGTCTGCACAGCGGCACCAGCACTGATCGATTGTGCGGTGCCCTACAAACCTAATAAATTGTTCATCCGACACTGCAACACTGAATGGCCCTTCCACTGAAATCGGTCGTCACATTCAGCACGTTTTTGTTGCCGCACTGTACCACCAGCAATGGTGCTCGTTAACAATTTTCATTAAATGTGTCGAGGATCGTGCGTATTTCCCGACCAGTATTCCCCAATGGACCGTGCCTAGGAAGGGGGGTTTTTCTTTCGAACCAGTTTCTAATTTCTATGCTGCACAGTGTGCCAACAAGCCGTAGCACTCTCGCTGCTAGCCAGGCCAGGCGCATGAAAAGTGTAATACGCGTCGAGCATTTAACGCTCCTGCCGCTCGTGTGGTAACCGTAGCTACAATTATCCAATAAGGTAGCCTCCCTTCCCTCCAGCGGGAATGGTCATAGCGGGAAAAGCGTAGGGAAAACTGGCGACCGACAACAAACACGCAGGATGAGCCGTAAAAACAAACGAACGAGCCCGATAAAACGAAACGAAAAAAGCAGCCTTTAACTCCCAAACCAAGGGTGGTCAGCGTGTGCGGGAGATGGCGGGGCGTGCTGGGCTGGGCCGCCGTTGGATTGATGATCGTGAACGCGAAAAAAGGGGATCACCGTCAAGGCCCTACTGAAACTGCACCTGTTGTGTGCGGTTTAACGGATGCTTATCCGGTTTGGGCGCGATACAAAACAGCAGGAGCTAAAGATGGGGTGAAAAAAAAGCTCCGCATGACTTTCTCGTTGTGTTAGAATTAAATGTGTTACTGTGTTAACTGTTTCTTGCCAGACGTATTTCCATTGTAGAATGCGTAATAAACTGGTCATTGAATAGGAGTTGTACGGTTCCAAAGAGAAAAATAAGTGTTTTTTTTTCGTAAGTGTCGTGCGGACCTAAACAATAACTTAATTTTCGTTGCTCGACGATACAAACCGACAGCAATTTCAGTATCAGCAATAAACCCTTTGCTCCATCAAAATGACAATAAGCCTGACGTCACGTCGCTCAGATGCACACAGACACACCCGTAGGCATTTAAGTTTATACATGCGCACTTTATGCGCAAGCGAATGAAGAAGTCAAAGGGCATGAGAACTCGGTAACCTTGTCACAGTGGGGTTTGTGAGAAAGTTTAGCGCCAACTCGTTGACTGGCAACCAAATTGATTCCGAGCGGGCTGGTGACGGTATTTGTGCGATGGGAACCCGAACCCGAACAACGTGGTACCCACATACTCTAGAGCACATCGCGTCGCTAGAATCAAATCTGGAACGGATTCGGATTGGAAAATTGCCGTACTAGGAGGCAGTGATTTGCATAGACGCAAGTAGATCGTGTGCGATCTACCGAGTCTGTCTGACATGTTTACATGCCCGGGACAGCATAATTGTGTTCGGCTGACGCAGAGATTGGACGGGTTGAGTAGATTTGAAGAAAAGCTCACAGTTTCGTAGAACAAATGCACCACGAGGCAGGCCGTGAAGGGTAAAACGGTGTCAACGCGGTATGACGCCCTGTCCGTCAAGCTGTCCACAAGCCGTGATGACCGTCGAGACCGAGCATTATGATCTGCATTGTGTGCTAATTTGGTTCGCTTGCACATTTCTTCATCTTCACACGTTGAAAAACAAATTACTTGATTCGTCCGTTCTTGCATTGCTCGCGCCACCAGTTGAACTTTACGCTGGTGCTTCTTAATCGTGACACAATTATGTCATAAAACAAAACGCAGTTGCTGAGCTGAGCTAGTTGCAACCGTCACGTACTTGCGCACGGAGTGGGTTTTCCTTCTCTCTGGCAGTGCCCTGCTTCCTACACCACTTTAGATGGGCATGGAAGGGAGGCAGGATGGAGCCCGAGCGCATACCGGATCGACCATAAACGGCCTGCGTCTGTGCCGTCTGCCCGTGTGCGGCTGTGCGTGAAAATACGAATTTATGAAATTGAATCCCACAGCATAAGCAGAACGAGAGAGACACTTTTCTCCTTTCTTTAGCGCTTTTTTTGCCCTCCCGTTAAAGACGACCGCATTTTCGCAGTGACTCCGATTTGACTGCGCGTTCCCTTTCTGAAAACGTTCTGTGAACCGTTCAGCCACAGCACAGTCTTTACGAGCGCGAGCTGAGTGTGCAGCACAATGCAGCTACGGTTGCACCGTTGCAGTGGTCGGGAAAATTGGTGCATGAATTTTGATGGCTTTTTAAACCCGCGCCCCGTGTCGGAAACTGGATCGAAAGCCATTCAAAATCAATGCCTCAAAATTCGCAAGCCTAAGCGCACCGGGATTAACTGTACAGAACGGACGAACGGTTGCATCCGGTAGGATTTATTGCTTAACATAATTTCACGCTCCAGCAGTCGAACGAATGCATAAACGCAACCAGCCTCGCTAGAATCGTCAGCGAAACAAAAACGTTTACATTCTAAAGCTTGCCCGTTGCATGTCGAACTTTTTCCCGTCATGGGCCCACTGCACCGATGGCGGAAAATGCATGGTGCATAAGCAGTTTTCTTCAGATTTCCTGTACCACAAACTTTAATAAATGAGCTACGGGAAATGCACAATAGGAAAATTAAGTTCATCGATTTTAAAGAAGTTTTTCTCTAGCGTGATGTTTCCGGTAGGTTAATAATTGAATATGTATAGAACACCAGCAAACATTAGACAGAAGATTATTTAAGAGTTCAGAGAAAGGTTTGAAAATTTGTAATAAAATTATATTTCGATTGAAGAATAGTAAAAAATCAATTTGAATGAAAACATCGGACATAAATTCCGCGGAACATGTTCACAAATTTTTCAGCTATTTCAAAATTATATTGAGGCAAAGTATATGATGCTTACAGACCCGAATGTGACAAACGGATGTATAAAACACAGAAACATCTTCACACATTGTGATAGCGTACCCATTAATGCCACTAAAAGTAATTTAATTCAATAAATAAATCAGTTAACGTATGCTGAACTCTTTAGCTGAAAAATGCTACTAAAAAATTGGTTGTGCATTAGCAACGTGCTACAACAATCTACCCACTTCTCTCGTTATAATCAATCATTTCATTGTGGTTTTAACTTGATAGTACGACACACGTAACTGTTGTTTCGCTTGGCCCTATAAGCACATGATGCCGTCCATGAGTGTGCTTTATCAATTTATGCAATTCGATTCTCAGACACAGCGCTCATCGAACTGGTGCAACCTGCCTCCGGATGCGCTCCCGTGAGCTGCATAACAGCCTAACCGTACGGATGACAGTTCAACTTTAAACACAATAATAACACACTAGCCTCCCTACCCAGCCAGCCTACCTGTTTCCCAAGAATTTGCTCGGTTGCCGTTAGACGAAATTGTTACCATCGCCGCCAGCTGGTATAGTAGAATAGTAGGCGGTACTTCCTTGAATCCCGCAAAGGAGAGTAAGCGTTGCTCTTGGCTCATCTGCATAGCAGAGCCAAACTGTCGAACTGCTTTTGCTTTCTATCTACCGTAGGCTTCCTCCAACGTAAGCACAACAGGTTTACGAATCGAAATGTGTTCAGAGGAAAGGAAAAAAAAATGATGCTAGATAATTTAAATATCTCCAACGGGGAGCAGACATGCATAAGTGCACGTGTTTCATCGCTCTATTTGCATTCCACTTTGTGTGCCTCGCGTTGCTTTGCACTTCGTTAACAAGAAGTTTAACATAGGCATCGACAGGTCTAGCAGACTCGTGATGTACTTCCAGCCGGGCCTCTCCACCGTTGGAACCATTTGGCCCTTTGTGCCTAATGACAGGTATTATAGCGGTTAGGCACAGTGCATCTAGTTCACGCCTGTGATTGCTGTCTTAGCTACATAAATATTATCAGCAGAACTTTCCAATCGCAAAACATTTTCCTACAAACGAGTTTATTTTACTCACCAAAACAAATGTAAAAAAGGGCAAGCCGGTAGCATTCCGGTAGCAAAGAGCCCTTCAAGTGTTTGAAGAATTTGATAGAAATTTTATTTATGCGGTAATTGCACCACTCTTACTCTCGTTCTGATAGCTTTGCCTGCAGAACGGAAATCTTACGGAACTGCGAGCATGCGTAGCGTGAGAAACGTGCACAACTAACCATGCCCTAGCTGATACGGTTAACTTTTGCACAATTGGCTACACTCCGCTTCGTTAAGCAAACGAACGATTTCAACGATAGCGGTACCAACGAACCGGACGAAAGTGCCGCATGAATTCACTGGGCATGAAAAGAATGTTATTAAAAATTCGCATCAATTTCCATCCATCCATAGATCACATTTTTTTCATAATTAAATTTAAAGTCAAACATGAATTCACAATAGTTACGCAAACCATACGCTTCGATTGGTTTTGGTGTTTTTGAGAAGACGCTTTTTAACGATTACAAAACGAGAACAGTAAACCCATTGCCCTAAAAAACCATTGTCGCTATAATTGAAAGAACATTACACTTACCACCGTGAAAAGGACCGCCACCAGGTGACCGCTGCCACACTCGACAATGCTGGAGCTTAACAGTTTCATCTTTGCTTTCGTTGTGAGCATGTAGTTTGTTGCTACGTAAAGCTGCAGCAGCGAATCTACGTGCAAACAGCCTTCACCTAATCGTTCACTCGCTCGTCATTCAAATCTTTCAGTGCCTGACGTAAAGATGGAACCTTTCTCGTCGATACCGATACCAAACGATGGGATTTATTCTCGCAAAGCAAACGACCCTGCGAAGAGCAAATAATTGGAGAAAGAAAATGGTAATGTAAGTGCAACACAGCTAATTATTGGTTTTCGTTTTCGCGTGAAGAAAGTAAATGAAAGAGATAGAGGGAGAGAGAGAGAAAGAGAGAAAGGAATGGAGCAGCTACTCGCCCTACACAGTTTGGAAGAGAATAAACAAAAGAAGAAAAAAAAACACTCGCGAAGATGATCACAAGAATTTAAGCTCTATTTATAGGATTAATTGCAGCAGGCTGCAGATGTGGTATTTGCAAGGGGTTTAATTAGTAAGTTTTTTGTTGGTTCACGAATGGGAAATGATGAATGGAAAGAAGCTGAAATTATGCCTTTGGGAGGTAGTGAATGTGAATGTACTTCATACTTTTTTATTGTGCCATTTGGACGAATTTTTTATGTACAACCTGTTAGTTTTTGTTACGATGATGACAGTGAATCAAACTACCTTATGATACAATTAGCATTACATATTTTGTTTTGTTTTTAATCCTATCATATCAATTTTCTTTGAATTATATAGTGATATTTAATTCTCTTCGACATTAGACACGCTCAATCAAGTCTGATCGAGCACGCAGCAAAAGAAAACAAGACACAACATTGATCTTTTCTGCCCTTCTATGATCCGCGTAGCTAGTTTCGATTTCTGTCCCCGTTTACGCCGCGATTTTCTCAACTTCACGCGACAGGAACCGTTTCCTTTCGTTTCAGACGGTCTTTACACGACACGGCGGAAAGACACCGATGTAGGTGAACACCGATTACAACCACCCCACCGCCACTAAACTGCTGGTGGTTGCTTGGATGCAGGTCCGGCACATTCCGGCCCCCTGGTTGCCACGCTAAACCGGCTCGTTTCATTTCCGATGGGGCGAGCTGGTGGGTCGGAAAAGAACCTGCGGAATTGAACCACCATCAGCCACCAGCGGGGCGACGCGATGACACCGCGAGCGCGTTGATTGGATTGGAGCGGAGGGCTGCTGGCCTACAAATAACGCGAAATAAGGTTAAATGCACCAGCACACGATCGGTGCATCGGTGAGTAGTGGGATGAAACAATTTTCAATTTCAAGGCTGTTCCCCGTTGCCGTACGGACCGGTCTGTGAAAGTCGGAAAATGAAAATACGCGCAGGAGCGGGTGCATACATTTAGCACACTAAAAAGTACGCGCAAACCTTTGCCGGCGCCGCACGAACATAACGGTGGAGATTAAACTTCTTCCGCTGTGATCAAAGGGAAAGTGATTGGTTGGTACAGGTTGGCTTTTAGCGTAGGGAGTAGGGAAAGTAAACACCTCAGCACAGCCAGTAGAACCCGTTTGCTTGTTTGAGAGCAGTGCGGGAAATAGGCAGCCAAAATGGAACGTAGAACGGGGATTTTGCTTTTTTATGCCGTCTAATAAAAGCGGCAGGCATCGAGTAGGGATTAAAACTGATTTAATATATTTTTTATAGTTTTTAGCTTCGTAAAGCCGACTATTTGATATCCAGATCGAAACTATGTCTGCCAGAATTTGGAATTTATTGGTAACTAGCAAACCATTGACATGGGTTGTTTTCCATAAAAAACGATTCCCAACACTCATGCAGCTGGGAATGTAATCATGCAGTGGACTTAAAATTTATCTGAATTAAATATGAGATGTAAGCTTATGGGATATAACCACATGACACATTCCGAAACTACACGAATGAATTGCACTAAAATCGACTACAGCGGCAATGACTGCTAATAAATAGTGAACTTAAACTGTATTTCAATCAGAGTGTAATAAAGCTCATGTAGAGGCTGGTATGCATATTGATCAGTACATTGCATTTATGTTCTTACAAAAAACTGATCAGTTTTGCTCTATGATCCTTGAAAATAAAACTTTTTAAAGAACCTGAAAGTACTTTTTTAAAGATTGTAATGTATTAAGCTATCTAAAATTTAAAAAATATCAATCGATTACCACAATCTGAACTCGTTCTTATGCTTGTTTACGATTAAAGTTTTATTGTGATTTTACGGTTTTATTCACCATTTATCATGTTGATTAAAAATCCTGATACTTTATATCGGATCCATGTAGTTGAAATGCTTGTCATTCAGTTGCTTGTTTGTCGGAGTGAGTCTTTTTACAATTTTATAATTTTTCTAGAAAAAAGTAGCTCTTGAGTCGTTTCCGGTAAACCACTCGATCATAAATAGTATGCTAATTAATTCTATACAATTTTACAATTATTCTTTACAATTTAATCAATATATAATACATGTAAACCAATGTTGTGATTTCGCATGTCGCATGCTTTCTGTTTTTATGATTAATAATTTGAATTTTTTATCTTCTAAAATACTGTACTAAATATCGAAAGAAAAAAAGAAAGCTGTTTCGCATGTTTCTTTTGTCGATCATATCCCAACGATTGTGATCAACCCGTGTTCAAACCCCAATTTCAAGCCGTTCAACCTGTGCCTGTCGAATGAAAACAATCACAACACGCCGCATCATGCAGGAACCGTACTTGTCGAATGATGAAGTACTATCGTTTTCATAAATCCCCGACAGCATGACACCGCGACACCGTTTCGGTTGGCCCTCGCTTCTTCCCTCAGCATCATCACCCTGCCTAATTACCGCCCAAAATATCCGCTCAATCGCATCGCTTCATCGCAACCGGCATCATTAGCAACACTATCTCTGCTACCCGGAACGGAGCGCCGCGTTCCTTTCACTCTCGATGTGCTACGGTGTGCGTCAAAGCACGGACACTGTGCCACCGCATGTTTGGCATATTTTTCTACCGTTCCCAGATTCCGCACTGTCTTTGCCCAGCGCTACTAAACAGCCATTCATGGCCGTGGCTTAAAGGTCCGTGAAAAATTAGGCGGAACCAGCTTTTTTCCGCGCTGGAAAGTTTTGGCAGTTTGGCGGATCGGGTGCGTGTCCCAGAAGTAAGAGGAAACTATTTTGGTTCCGGCCCGAAAAAAAAAGAAAAAACGAGAAGAAAAACAACATCTCAACCAAACAAGACACCCCGCTCGGAATGCGGTGATGCGAGTCGATTTACCACCTTTTCCATACACACTGACTAATTTCACTCATTTCTCATTGTACTCGAAAATTTCACTCGCCCGACCTTGATCTTAAGCTGCGGTGCGATCGAGATCTGTACACTCTCTCCGGTTCGCCCAGGAGCGGCATGATCTGGATCAGGGCACATTACGGATCTGTCACACTGCGGCCATCGGCGCGGTTGATGATGAAAATAAACTCAACGATCATTTTCAAGCGCTACCGAACTAATCAACC